>CAUYRH010103672.1:130-27283 GCA_963574655.1 Perodicticus potto
ACCTGAAGTGGTGGTGTGGACGAGGTGTGTAGGTTGTTCTGAGTCCGTGTCCCGACTTCCGGGGGTGTCCTGTTGCGGTAGCAGGGGTCGGGGGTGATCAGGGGAGGAGGTGAGCAGGGGAGTTGGTGAGCAGGGGAGGAGGGTGAGCAGGGGAGGAGGTGAGCAGGGGAGGAGAGTGAGCAGAGAAGGTGAGCAGGAAGGAGGGTGAGTACAGAATAGGTGAGCAGGGGAGGAGGTGAGCAGGGGAGGAAGGTGAGCAGGGGAGGAGGTGATAAGGGGAGGAGGTGAGCAGGGAAGGAGGGGGAAGAGGTGAGCAGGGGAGGAAGGGGAGCAGGGGAGGAGAGTGAGCAGGGGAGGAGGGGGAGGAGGTGAGCAGGGGAGGAGGGGGAGGAGGTGAGCAGGGGAGGAGGTGATAAGGGGAGTTGGTGAGCAGAACAGAGGAGTGTAGGCAAAGAGCATAAGGAACAAAGCTAAGGCCAGGATCATGGGCGGCAGACCTGCTGGGAGCCCCAGCACCTTATAGTTCCCGGTGCAAAGTCCTGCTCAGCGCGGTTCTCTACCCAGCCCAGCCAGAACCCTGTCATATTCTGAAAGACTATCCAGTTACTAATTGTTCCTGCTCTACTGTCTGGGGGCTCCCAGTGAGCAGTAGCTATGAGTCTGACACTTCAGGGAATTTGCCCAGGCACGGAGGGAAAAGGAGGGGAAGGGACAGTAGAATCAGAGGACGCCGAGGCAGTGTAACCCCAAGGTAATGTGCAGGGAGAAATTCGGGGATTGGACACACCAGCACGTGGACGTGCTTGGCTCCCAGATGCAGCCTCCCTCTTGCCTCTCTGTCAGGCCCTGACGAGGGCAGGTCCTACTGTGTAAGAGCCTGGGAGAGTTTTGGGTACAGGCCAGAGGTGCTCCCTTTGTGCACACAGGCCTTTAAAACAGCTTGGATTTATTGTGGCTCTTAAGTGGCCCAGGCTAATAGCTTGGCGTGGATAATGTCTTGGTTTAATTGGCTATTGTGAGAGCAACTTGTTTCTACAGTGGAATCCCTTGTCCCTGCCTCTCTGGCAATTCCTCACAGGCTCCCTGAGTCAATCCAGCCCTCACTCAGGGTTGGCCTTGTGGAGGCAGACACCACCTGGGGGAAGGAGCCCTCGCACAGGACTCCTCATGTCCCTGGCAGACACCAGGCTCGGAGGCAGGGGCCTGCGCTGGTGACAGTGTGACTGGGTTCAACCTACTCTGGAGAGTGTCTTTCAGTGTAAAGTGAGAGGGCTGCAGATAGATTTGCACAAGGGAACCAGAAACCAACCTTTCCTCCCGTGAGCAGGACAAGCACATCAAAGCAACAGGTGGACTCACCTGGAGCCAGAACAAGCCACCGAGGTGGGGGGTGCCACCAAGAGAGACAACACTTACAAAGGAAGGTGCCGGTTACATTTCTGAGAACAAAGAACCCAGATGGTCCTAATTCCCAATATGGCATTTCTTTCCATCTTAAGTCTTCTTAAGTCTTTTGACCTTAAATATATTTTGTCCTAATTCTTTTTTAAGGAGTGTGATCTATCCTAACCTTTGTGGTCTGAAAGCAGCCTGTATAGAAGCTATTGTGAGCTGAGCACGCTGGGTTATGGTGACATGTTCCCTGGGCGTCTCCTGCTCCCCACGTGGACTAGGAGCCCATCAGCAGTTTGCAATGACAGGGACTTCCTTGTCTGTGTGCCCCAGAGCCTAGCAGGCCTTACATCGTGTCTCATGGATATTGAAGGCGTGCTCCCAGGAAGATTAAGGAAAAAGAAACATTTAAGTTTGAATCCTTGTCTTACTGATGGGTACGTCAGGTATTTTCATGTATTATAAATACATTCACCAAAATGATACAGTGCACAAAGATTTCAGAAAGTTACACTTTTTTTTTTTTTTTTGCAATTTTGGCGAGGGCCAGGCTTGAATTCACCACCCCCAGTATATGGGGCTGGTACCCTACTCCTTGAGCCACAGGCGCCGCCCAGTTGCACTTCTTGAAGTACAACTTACAGCGAGTTTTCTAGTGGGATCTGCTAGAGCATTTCAACACTTAAAACAGTAATATGGGAACAAAAGCCTGACCGGCCTTTCAGATGGGCAATTGACTCTTTTGTCTTGTGACTCAAAACTTATATTTGGGATTGCTGTATGAGACCAGTCTGCCTCACATGTGGTTTTAGATTATTTTAGTTTCAAGGAGCGAAAGGGTGAGCAGGGGAGGAGGGTAAGCAGAGAAGGAGGTGAGCAGAACATTTTATTTTATTAATTATTGATTGATTGAGATACCTTTAATTCACACTTTGGTATTGTCCTACTATTTTTATGTTCTGAATATCCTGAGTGTAATGATAATAGTTGACACTTTTAAGGAAAAAAATGTTAAATTTAAGGCTCTCCTTACTGAATTTTTAATTCCTGGGCTGAGTTCTTTCCCGGGGACCAGTGAAGTGACAGCTGCTTGAGCCAGCGGCTTCTAAAACGGACTTCATACTACCCAGGCCCAATTAATCCTGGGGACAAAAAAAAATAATATTAGTAATTAGCTTTATGCTAAGATAAACACCGAGCTTTATGTGTTTTTAAAACTTTATTCATATTTTATAATTTAATATATTAACATATTCCTATGTTAATATAAGTATATAATTTATAAGTAGACATAAAATGCATGCTCAGTTTCGAGCGGTGGAATATGTAAGCAAACATTTTGAGAGGCCTCTGCCCTAAGCATGGATGCCTCCCAATGGGCAGGGATCAAGTCCAGTTGAAAGGGGGGAAGAAAAACTGGATTCCTCCCAACTCTGTGCAGCAGCTCTGCGCCCCTCCTGGTCGGTGGCCAGATGGAGCGCTTACCAACATGGTTGTGTTCTGTGGCCTGGCTGTCTTGTCTTTGTTCAAAGAAGGGCTCTCCAAGCCAGTCCAGACTTTTTCCTCACTAGGGAGAATTCTTTACATGACTTTTTAGAACACTGCTGAAGAAACCAAAAACAGAGCCTTATTCGTGGGCTCAGTCCAGCCCAGACTTTGCACTCAAAATGTGGCCTTAGATTTCTTGACTTCAAGGTCGTGACCAATAGGAAGTTCAGGTTTTTACAGAGTTCCTCCCTGCCAAGAAGACTGGTAACACTCTACACATCCTTTGGCAGTCTACATTGACTATAGGGATGGGGTGTGGATTACACATTGTTGGGTACAATTACCTCCTGGAATACAATGCATCTTCTTTTAGACATCCCAGGGAGATAATTTGGACATAATGAAGATCTATAGTAATCAGATAATTACTATCGATTGCTCTTTAGGCGTCTTGATGAGGTAATTAGGGCATACTGGAAAGAAGCTGGAACTGATTGATTGGCATGACTGTAATCTCAGAGATTTCTAATTATGTTTCTTTTCTTCTAATGGCTTATAAACAAACATCATTTTAGCTTTAGGATTTGTCAGGTGCCAGGTTCACTGGGAACATCAGCTTTCTCTGTTATGCTAACTAGACGACAAACAGGATCACCATAAGCTCATTATGCCTTCCTGCTGAAGCAGAAGAAACTGCAATTAACCCACCCTGTTCTTCGTCTTCCCCGTTTCCACATGGCCGGACGCGTGTTGAGGAATGGGGCGAGCAGTGTTGTGGAGGGGGTTCTGCAAGGAGCACGCGTGACGGGTCTGTGCGGCCCAGCGGAGCCCCTCAAAGGCTGCTGAGCTCAGGCACAGCAGAGTTGGGTCACAACGACACAACATATGTCGAGGTGGCCAGCTGACTGTGGCTGGGGGCTGGCTGACTGCTCAGGTTCCTGTCACAAGTAAGAGCTACTCATCGTCCAATCACGTTAAGTCCCAGGTCACTAACTCGCAGGCAGCTGGACCGCACGTTTCTCTGCATCAGCGTGCTATTGCCTCTTTGCTTCCATTAGACACTAATCAGAGAAGTCCCTGTCTGAGACCACATTCCACATCATCCTAATATGTTTTACACCTTATTGGACTTTTCAGCAGCTTGCACTGTTCAGAATAGTAGCTTGACCCAAAGATGGTGGATCCTAAGAACCATGCTAAGAACTAAAGCAGCAGCTTGAAATGAGCTGTTTCCATCTAATCAATGATATTGGAAAGCCCCACGCTTACTGGACTACAAGTGCATGAGTTAGAACTCATTCAACAAATGCAAAGTGATGCATTTCTGGATACGAGGCAATCAAGTTCCCATACTTGAACTTGTCTACTGTGACTCACCTGTGCCTGGTACCCGGGTAGATGCCTTCTAGGTGGTACATACGTGTGGCATTCTGAATGAACACCCGTGTTCTTCAGTTCCCTGTTTTCTATTGAAAAAGCACCAAATAAGAAAGTCATATTTTATTTTTATATTTTTAAATGTTATCCATTAGATTCCTGGATCCCTATTTTAAAAAGATCAGAAATTGCCTACATATTTGTATCATTAAAACTTTTAAGGCGTGAGCAGAGTAAAGTGCATGGGGATGGTTCAGACAGCAGAAGAGACCAGGATGGTTTGTTCATTGATAACTAATGGTTTGCTGCTGTTTGGATAATTACAACTGTAGTTGGAAATGCTTCATTAACTCCCATTAACTAGCTTGAGAAATGGAAGTATAGATAGAATTTGTCTCGGTGTTATATCTTTATCGTGTAAGTGAATTACATAGCAAATTCTTTCATCAGCTATAATTCTTGAGGAATCAGGTGCTCTTTTTTAAATTTAGTTTGAGGATTTACTTCAATATTTGGTATTTAAAAACTTTCCTAATCTACATTAGACTGTTTTCCTCTAATGGGATTTATAATGAGCATATTCTGAATTTTTTTAATAACTAGGAATTACGCAGTGGACTATTTTAAGCAAAAATTTTGTATTTCTGAATGCGTCCCTAAAGAAACTACAAGAGATTGGACTAAACATCTAAACAGGTTCTGAAATTTTGTTTGTTGGTTTGTTTTATCGAATCTAAGACAGGGTCTTAGAGTTATTTGCCCCTATCTCTAAAAATCAGTTGGTGACCTACTTTTCTTCCTGTATCTTTCTACCTATGTTTTCTTTTATTTGCGGTTCTGCTACTTTGGAAGTTGACTGCTAATCGCCTGCTTTGGATGAAGTGATCACGTGTCAGTTGGTGAGGGCAGAGGGCACTGAATTTGCTGCAGGATGGCCTGATATAGGTTGTCCGGACAGTTCATCAGGAGGGCCCAGCCCCGGGCCAGATGGGAAGGCCTTCCGCTGAGGCTGCAGAAGCAGGTGGTCATGGCATGACAAAGTTAGGGCTGCTTTCAGAAAGCGCAGTGAAGAAACTTGCTCATTTGGCTTGGCGCCTGTGGCTCAACGGGCTAAGGCACCAGCTGCGTACACCTGAGCTTGCGGATTTGAATCCAGCCCGGGCCCGCCAAACATCAATGACGGCTGCAACCAAAAAATGGCTGGGCGTTGTGGCGGGCGCCTGTAGTCCCAACTACTTGGGAGGCGGAGGCAGGAGACTCGCTTGAGCTCAGGAATCGGAGGTTGCTGTGAGCTGTGATGCCATGGCACTCTATCCAGGGTGACAGCTTGAGGCTCTGTCTCAAAAAAAAAAGAAACTTGCTCATTTGACATGAGAGTTCGCAGATGTGACGCCATTCAGTAACGTGCTTTCGGTTTGGGGCGTGTCATTGTAGGAAGTTGTACATCTTGAGAGACAGATGGGAGGACAGCTCCTAGGAGAACCCAAGGCTCTTCATTTCAAAGGCAGCACCCACAACCTGCGCCTGTCAATTCACGATGTTGCCCATTCCCTCTGGAAGAGCAAATTGCTGGCTAAGTATCAGGTAAGGGTCCCACGCTGAACGAAGGGCTTGAAGACAGCTCCAATCAAAAGGGTTAAAATCGCACACACATAAGAAAGCCTCATCCTTGGAATTAATTTCATGCCAGTGCTCATTTCTCCAAACTGGTGTGGGGTTATTCAGGACGTTTGAAAAACACCCTATAGACATATTTGAAAGAATGCGTTTTTAAATTCTCCTTTTTAAAAACTGCACTATTGTTTTACTTTTAGTAAATAAAAAGACTTCCAATTCCATCATTTCAATTACTTTTCATGTAAACATTCACATTGAATTGGTTAAAAGGAGCCTCAAATATATTCATACAGGGACATTTTTACACCATGTGACACAAATTAAGCTTCAGCCTTGCTAGCCAATACCCTGACCTTGAAAACTTAAAGGAACTCCAATTTGGGAACCAAGTAACATGCAAAGGTAAAGCCGAGTCAGGATTTGATTCAGCAACAGACATAAAAATACCGGTTCCGAGTCTCTTTGTATATACCCAAGGGAGAATCCCGGGACTCCCAAGAAATTTCCCCTCCGTCTCTGGCAGACAGCCTGAGCTCTCAGGAAATGTTCTGACGGCCTGGAGGGCCTCAGACCCAGCGCGAGGAGACGCCGACACAGTGAGAGAAGTTGTGGGTTCGTGTCTGCGCACATGTAAATCCAACCCAGCACCTCAGCTGCCCCATTTCCTGCTTCCTGATGGAAGCCAGAGAACATGCTAGGCCTGGGGGAAGACCCTTCAGCTCCATTCTTACTCACGTTAAGTCCTGTGGCTCAGTTGTGGGGACGCACCCAGTTTGTTACCGGCCGGGAGCTGGGACAGGGCTGCATGCCAGACTCTTCTGTTCCACAGCTGAGCTCAGCACTCGATCAAGAGCTGGGGCTTTTGACTCTCTCATTCCGTCTCTCCCATTGCTTTCTTCTTTCCTCCTTGTTGCAACAGACAGAAAATTCCACACATCTCCCCCTTTCATAAGCAGTTTTCTCTATGGTATGATGGACCGAACCATTTTAGTAATGATGATAGTAGAGAGAGCCCGCTGTGGCTGAATGCTGACCGTCTGTCTGCCCGGCGCCTTCTTATGAACTGGGTTTATCTCATTTCACCCGAGCAGGTTGAGGAATTAGATACCCTTTGCTTACCCTTTTGTAGATGAGGGAACCGAGGCCTGGAAAACTTAAGTAACTTGGCCCAAATGGCCAAGTAAGCAAGAGGAGGGTGTTCTTACTTCTACTAGATGGGGCTGTAAATCTTCTGCTTTTTACCACTGTGTTCGCCCATTTTTCATGTATCAACTTTTTCTTTCCTTTATTGAAAACAGATTCTAGGATGAGCTCTGTAGGATGGTTCTAGACTTTGAGAAAATTAAAGTCCATTAGCGGCTTGGTGCTTTTTAAGTGCAAGACTTTTTGGTGGCAGGTAATTGAGACCCCAGCGTGCAGCTGCGTTAAGAGTGTCCTGGGTGCCCCGTCCCATCAAGGCAGATGCAGCAAGTGTCAAGAGGGGAGGTGGCACGGCCATTACCCTTTGGACTTTACTTTTCCTCAGAATTCCACAGCAGGGATTCCTTTTACTGAACAATAATTGGTTGTGTTAAAGTTTCACCCCAGGAATTTTATAAACTTTCTTTTTCATCATTTACGAAAGTGCCTTCTATAAATTAGAGACAGATGGCAGACTGGTTAGGTGCATGAATTCTAGAGGCTGACTGCGTAGGTGTAAATCTCAACTTTGCCATTTACTTGCTGTGTGACTTCAGGTGAGTTACTTAACCTCTCTGGGCCTCGGTTTTTTTCATGTGAAAAGGTGGTCCCGGTGTACTGACCTAGAGGGCTGTCATGACGATCCAGTGAGGTCATGTGTGACACTGAGAAGGGGACCCGGCAGCAAAGTGGCTGACAGATTTTTTTGGTTTTATTCCCTCATTTACAGTTAACACTTTCATGTCCTTTAGGAAATTCCTTTTTACCATATCTGGAGTGGGTCTCAAAGAAACCTCCACTGTACCTTTACTCTGGAAAGATTTAGCCTGAACACGGTGGAGCTGGTGTGCAAACTCTGCGTGCGGCAGGTGGAAGGAGAAGGGCAGATCTTCCAGCTGAACTGCACCGTGGCGGAGGTGAGTGGCTCTCATCTGTCTGCTGTCAGGGAGAGGGCAACCCTGGGGAGGAGACCGCGCGGGCTGGAGGGGCTCCAAGATGGCAAGTCCTGGAAAGCTCCCAGTAGGTCCTATTTGTTCATAGGATAATACTTTTACTGAACATGGGGGAGCTAGTTGCACAAAAACACAGAATGAGGCATCCTATTTGAGAAGCAAGTCTTCATTTTATGACATGAATTTCAGCATCATGCTCTAACTTTTAAAAGCAGAGCTGAATTTCAAGTGCAAGGTTTAATTTAAGTAGCAGGCACATGGAGTAAGTTTTCCCAAAGCGTCCCTGCATGAGCCGCACTCCCGTACCCTCCATCTGTCTCCCGCCTCCCGCAGAGGAACAGGCCTGCCTTTGCCCCTCATGTGCTGCTGAGCGGGGTGGAGGAAGAGCTGGGCCTCGGCCCTCCTGTGTGCCTTCTCTCCCTTTTTTTTAATCATGTAGAATGAGAATTTTCTTGGTCTCCTTTTTCTCTCATCTGCCATTCTCCAAATATAAGAAAGATGTACTGTGGTCCAGGGTGGGGACAGTGTTGCAGGAAAAGAAGGAGAATCTGCATATTTCCCACTGGTGGCCATCAGCTCTGCCTTTCTCTGCTCATGCGCATCAGCTGGACAGTGCGCGTGTCCACGTCACAGGAACGGCAGTGATCCCCGCTGCTGCTGGAAACTTCGCTGCGAGGGAGGCGGCGGCGCCGCGGCCTTCTTACCTGTTAGCTTGGATCCCAAAGCTTGAAACTGGCACCTTTGACCTTGGCAGGGGCCAAGTGGGCGGCAGGCGGCCTCTCAAGGGTCCTCTCAAGGGACCCTGCCTGCTGTTTGCTGTGCCCAAAGCACAAGGTTGTCGGATTTTAAAACTACGGCGGGCCCGGTTGTGATTTAAACCCTGCCTCTCCCCGGCTGTGTCGCACGCGGTGACGAATGGAGTGCCAGTGTGTTCGGCTTGTCTCGCTCCACATGTCACATGTAAAGACTATCTTCGGGGAGAAATGTGTCAGCCTCACGCCACTCCATCCTTCTTTCCCAGAGGCTGCCGAGGCGCGGTCACCGTTCCCTTCTCTAGTTCCATGAGACTTTTGACTCATAAACAACTTTAGTCACAGACCCCGGTGACATTCATAAGGAATGATCCCGGTGTCAGGGTGCCATGGCAACCGCCAGCCTGGGGATGCGCAGCCCTATCTCCCAGGCACAGCACCACCCCTGCTGGCCCGGGAGGGTGTTTTCACTCTCCAGGCCCAGCAGGTCTGCAAAGTTCAATAACCACCCTGCCCGGCGACAACAAAGGCTGCGGAATTTGGGAGGGGGCAGGAGGCCTGGTCCTTTGATGCTGGCTTTCTGTTCAGCGGGAACATTTGCTGCAGGGTTGAAAAGGTGGATGAGACGCAGCCACAAATGAAAGCGAGCCGGGCTGTGCGCCCCCCGCCAGGGCCGCGGCCTCACAGAGAAGGACGGTTTTGCATAGGCTGATGGCAGTGCAAGGACTCGCGTTCCCGCGCCAACACAGACGGGAGAGGGTTTCTTTTGCAGCGTCGTCGCAGTCTGCTCAGCGAGGCTGGGCTTCGGTCAGGGAGGAGCCATCTGCCCGGGTGTGACAGACAAGCGCGTTAAGCGAGTGGGGCACTTAGGGGCACTCTGTGCCTGTTCCTTCTGGGTCACTGAAGCCCGGGCGTGGTTAGCATTTGAACGTGGGGCAGGGCGTGGTGCGCAGAGGAGGGGGCGCGGCTGCGGGGACCGATGTCCGCAGGGGCTGTGCGCTCATGAACAATGAGCTCAGGAGCGGTCTGGGACCCAGAGCCTCCTCAAAACCTCCGAGGAAGGGCACAACGTGACTGACAAGCCGTAAACAAGGAGAGAAAAGGCTCCATTTCTGGTTTCTTTCTTCTGGACACGGCTCCCTCCTAGGGTCACAGGGCAAGATGGCAGGTGGGCGGGGGCTCCCGTCCCAGTGCCCCATCTCCCAGGAAGCGCTGACTTGCCAGAAATGTGCTGTCCCTTCCCACCAGCCACCACCACCCGACATGTTCAGCCCCTCTACTCAGGCGGAGGGCCCGTGGCCTGCCCCAGAAGCCTGCCACGGTGGCATAGACCGTGATCGTTTCAGGAGCCAGCTAATTGCTTCTTTTTCGGTGCTTTGATCAGAGATTCCTCAACTAGAGACAGGGCCTTTAATATCACAGAGATAAAGATTGAGAATGAAATGTCTGGAAGACTTAAAGTATTGGGATGAATGAATGCCAAAACGTAAAAGATGACACAGGTTATTTTTTCTTATGTTTAGACTTTTCAGGCACAGAAAGAAAACCAGAAAGTTACCCATTACCACAAAAAGAAAAATAATGTAAACGAGGGGGAAATTTACAGTTCTTCTACAGGGAAACCTCCATAGTTGGCCCTGTCCCTACATTTACCACCTCCTTAATTGGACCTAACAGTCACAGACTGGCCGTGCACCACATGCACCTATTGGTGCAGTAGGCCTGGTCCCCTCGGTCACCTCACATGTTGACCGGTTTGTCAGAGTCCTTGCCTGGTCACCTTATAGAGGTTCTACTGTATTTCATTTTAGCTATAGCCAAAAACCTGTTGTAGGGGATTCCCAAATGGATAGTTCCATGGGGATATGGGCAATTGCTTAAAATTAAAAAAAAAAATCTTCTTGCCTCAGTTTCCCCAAGTGTAAAGTGTAGCATATTGTACCAATTTGGGCCTCTGGTGGGAATTAGGAGGCCTGTTAGTTAGTACTCTGAACAGACTTAGGCCCACAGTCCATGTTTTACGCATGCTCACAGGTCTTAAGATTGATGGCATTGATGCCTTTAGTGTGACAGGGCTCTTGGGTAAATTCTACCATTCTGATCTGTGGCATCAGTTCTCAACTAAAGCTTCAGATTACCTTTTATCAAAACAAAGAAACAAAAAGAAGTCAGTTCCTATGTAAATAAATAAAGTAAATATAAATGAATGAAAATTAGCTTTGAGGAAAAAAAAAGAGACAATGTATACACCCCCTCCCCAATTGGTTTTCACAACGTTGCTTTAGTTCAAGGCTCTGCACCCTGGCAAAGGTGCCGCTGTAGTGCCAGGGTTAATTATCTGCTTTAATAAAAGATTTATAGGTGGTAATAGCAAGTATTAGAATTTCTTGCATTTGTTAGATCTTATAACCTCTTGTTAAGTAGTGATGCCTGGCATGTTTGTATAAACAAAGAAGGAGGTTAAAAATGTGCAAAGTAACGTCCCTCCGCTACAGCCATCCCAGCTGTTGAACCCTTCTGTTTTCCATAACCTGCTCATAATGGCCATTTGGGAAATCTAGTTTTCGTAAGTGACTTGAGGAAGTGGCAGAACAGGGGAGGGGAAAGTTGTCTGGATTATGGAATTCTGACAATGGGTGTCATTGCCTGTAGCAGGTGCTTGGTTAATGTTGAAAAATCGTATGTTTAACTACGGGAATCATAACATCAAGGACAGATGGAACCAATATCATAAGCAATTATTGTAATAAGCATTCTGTGAGAATCAACTCTACTTTTACCTGGAAGGAAAGAAAGAAGTAACGGCAACTGGAATTATTGGGAGAAATGTGTGTACCCGTGTCTTCCTTTTCTCTCCAAGGCTCTCGTCAACCATCTGATAAGACAGGAAATTATGCCCAATCCAGCCTCTTTCGTCAGCACAGAAGTAAATGTGCAGGATGGTCGTGGTTACTCCACGCCCACGTGAAATGGTGATGGCTCTTTATTCACCAAGAGAAGGGGCCAGCGTGAATATGTGAGCAGACCTTCCCGAGACCCATGTCACAGACAGACTTGACCTTCAGGATTTAACAAACCCTTAGCCACATTTAGCTGGAAGGAAGCTCCACACAGCACTCTGCGACAGGATTCTGTTAGGAGCTGGCTTCATCTGCTTTCTGTTAAGAAAACATATTTTCTCCCATATCTGCAAGTATTAAATAAGTGGCTTCCATGTGAAGGGCAGTGTGCTGGGGATCACCGGGGCTCTGAGGATGACAAGAACATGCTCACCTCCAGGAAATGTGACAAGTCAAAGGAAGTGGCACTAGATACAGCTGACACACAGGGGACAGTGTGAGGAAGGTCCAGCTGGGGAGGCGCCCCAGAGGGACATGGGGACATGCTATGTGGACTGGGCTTCGAGAGCTTTGCTCACAGAGATTAAAGGAAAGGGCAGAAGAACTGTCCGGCTGTGTCCTCAGAAATGACAGGAGGTGTAGCCAGTGGTCCTCATACTCTGGGGACAGTATGCGTCAGGGTGGGGCAAGCTGAGTGAGGTTGGGGGGAGGGGGAGGCACACTTGTTGGGGCCCCACTGTGCGCTGGGCTCGGGCTCTGCACTTTGCATGCAGCACTTCCACAGCCCCATGACAGCCAGTGGGCAGGGCCTACAAACGTCCCTCACTATGTGGCTAAGAGTTGGGACCAGGTGTGGTAGGAGGGTCGTGCTTTTTTTTTTTTTTTTGAGACAAAGTCTCACTATGTCACCCTCAACAGAGTGCTGTGGCATCACAGCTCACAACAACCTCAAACTCTTGGGCTTAGGTGATTCTCTTGCCTCAGCCTCCCTAGTAGCTGGTGGTGCCCGCCACAACACCTGGCTATTTTTTTGTTGTAGTTGTCATTGTTGTTTAGCAGGACCGGGCCAGGTTCAAACCCACCAGCCCTGGTGTATGTGACTGGCACCCTAACCACTGAGCTATGAGTGCCGAACCCATGTCACACTTCTTTTTTTTTTTTTAAATTAAGTCATTTATACATAGATCACAAATACATTTATGCCTTTGTGGGATTCAATGTGTTGATTCTTTGTACAAATTGGAGTGTTTACATCCTACTAATTAACATAGCTTTCACCTCATCTACTTAGTCACAGTGTTAAGACATTTGTGTTCAATACTGATAGATTTGACTTGTACCCTTACAATCTGTGCCATAGGTGTGGTCTTAATGAGGAAGCTGGAGGGGGGGAGAAAGATCGGGCTCTGTCAGTGAGGCACTGTAGAAACATGGGTCTGGCAGAACTGACCACAGGTCAGCTGTCAAGATTTCTTGACACTCTCTGGGGACACAGGCTCAGTGCCTCAAAAAGCAGAGGTTAACCTCCATTGCCACCCAGGGCCCTTTGGAGTGGTGGCGTATTAGGAATGTGCTGGGTGTCCTTTTTAGACTCTTTTATTACCGTCCAGGAAAGAAGCAAGCAAGATCTTGAGTGGGCGAGGGCAGTGACCTGTAGAGCTGGCCTGTGATTTCTCATCACCGCCACCTGCCAGCCCAACTGTGCATCCCTCCTAACACTGGCATCAGGCCTCTTGGTTCAGACATGCCAAACATAAATCCATTGAGAAATGTGATGAGTGCCCTCTGTCACCCTCTGGCCACCTTTCCGTAACCCCCGTGGCCCTGGAGTCGGGAACCATCTCTTTTCGTTCCCTTGGGAAGAGCTCGTGCCTGCTGGGGGAGAGAGCTGTGGGTCCGGATCCTCATTCAGGGCCTCCCCCTCACACCGGCTACCTCTGGGCTCCGTGTCACACAGTCTTCCAATGTGCTGGAGCTAAGACAAAGGAGCCAGTGGGATCCTCAGAGTGTCACTTAGACAACCTTTGGGTTTTGAGGCCAAATACTGTGATCATAGCCAACACAGACCATTGTGCATATGAAAACAAAAGGAAAAAAAGTTACTTTCCATCTAAAATGCCCTCCAGGCCCACAGATGGACCTGCTGTCAGGGGATTGCAGGAACCTAGAAGTGAGTTTGTCTTCTGGTCCCAGAATGGGGAACATGCTGTCACCCTGGAACCCAGGCAGCTATGACCTACACTGGGGAGTCACCGCAGCCATGCACAGCAGTGTTTGGGGGACCTGAGTGACGGGTAGCACTGACCCCCTGGGCTGGGCGCTCACGAGAGACTTCATGATGGCTAAAGCTGTGTGTGGCTCCAGCAATTAATTATGCTCACCAAGGAGTCACCTACATTAAAAAAAGAGAGAGATGACATTTCAAGTAGATTAAGTAGACTTTCTTTTATTGCTTTAATAGTTCCCAGGCAAGATTTGCTTTTGCTTTTCCAACCAGCAGAAGTGATCAGAAAATGATTAGAGTTTCTCCTACAGATGAAATTCAGATTTTGCATTTATGCTGTTTTATGAGCTGAAACTATTTTAAGAGCCAATTTATGGTTTTCTCTACTAAAATTAGATTTTAAAAAATAAGGGTGTACAGCAATTGGAGGATATCATTAGCAGCTTGCCCTGAGGCAACACTATACTGTGTTTACCATTTTCTTTTAAAAAAATTAGTCCTAAATCGATATCATTTAGAGGAGAGCTGAGTTCCATTTCATTCAACAAAAGCAGAACTGAGCCATGTTCTGCCGGGGTCAGAGGGAGAATTTACCGGGGTGTTTGCCCAGGGCGTTACTCTCAGGATCAGACAGTTTCAAGAAGCTTTAACTTTCACCCTTCTAATCTCAGATCTGTTCATTCTCAGAGAATTGCCCTTTTGAACGTTTCCCCCTCCTGAAATCTAAACCTATAAAAGCATCAATATGCCTTCTCTTCTCTCTCTTCCTGGAGAATCCCATTAGAAAACGTGTTCTTGAATCACACCAGAGCTTTCCATCTAGCCCAGGCCTCATACATGACTCAAATCCAGGGCTATGCAAAGTTAGCTCAAAAATATAGGGGCATCTTCTCAGCCAGGTTACGTGGAGTGACTCCCAACTTCTAGGCCTGGAAGAAGCCTTTCTTACTTAAGAGAATAAGAGCCCTCGTTCTTTTCTTATCGCTCAAAGCAAGGAATTATCCTTATCCTCAGATAATTATGGCGATTGCTTCAACAGGATTGCTTTTGTCTTGAGAAATAATCCCGAGTTGTCCCTATCCCTGAACTACAGGAGCCTACTGGCATCGATTTGCCTCTGCTGGATCCTGGTAGCACCATCACCACTGTCACAGGGCCAAGTGCGTTCAGCATCCCTCTGCCCATCAGGCAGAAACTCTGCAGCAGCCTGGATGCCCCACAGACCAGAGGCCACGACTGGAGGATGCTGGCCCACAAGCTAAACCTGGATAGGTAGGTATGGCCAGGCCCCAGCACTGGTTTCTGTTAGACACCGGCCTCCAGGGCTGATAATCGTTAGACATTAGGGGAGCATAACATTGTTTTCTATCCACACATCTTTTTGCCTTTCCATTCTACAAATATGTATTTAGCTCCTTCTTGGCACACACAGCGCTAAGAGACGTCCTGGGCCCATTTGACATCTCTGAGGATCAAGTTTTGTGATCCGCTTTGCAAAGCTTATGGGTCAGGTCCCCCTAAATAATACATCCACTCCCTAAAGTAATTATCATTCCTCATCTACAATTGAGCAGGGCCTACCATTTAATGAATAATTAACGTGCTAACACAGTGTCCATATTAAGTTACAAAGAGACCTCTGGAAGCCTCTACTTTGTAGAATGTCACCATCGCTACCAAGCAAAAGACATGGTGTGACCTGTCAGAGATCATCAGAGCCTGGGCTAGAAAGAAAACATAAGTCTCTTGATTTCCTGTTTAGGATATGACCCATAGACATCTTGTCTCTTAAATCACCTTACTCTGAGTCGAGGTTAACAAAGTTAAACATCATGTGTCTTCTGTGGGGCTAATCTAATTAAGCATGGGCTAGTTATTTAGGACTGCTCACTGTCGACCACAGCGGGTCCAGGATACACGTGCAGAGACAGAAGAGTTTAGCTGGGGAAAAACAGAAGAGAAAATAGATTTGTAAGTCACACCATTCTGCACATTTCCCCATTCCCAATTGCAGGTACTTGAATTACTTTGCCACCAAATCCAGCCCAACGGGAGTAATCCTGGATCTCTGGGAAGCACAGAACTTCCCAGATGGAAACCTGAGCATGTTGGCAGCTGTGTTGGAGGAGATGGGGAGACATGAAACAGTAGTGTCGTTAGCAGCAGAAGGACAGTATTGACCACGCTGGCTGAAAAGTGAGGACCAACATGCGCAGGGAGTCTGTGGCCGTCCAGGGGAATCACAGCTGAGGAGGAAATTCCGACCAGACCAATGAGCTTCACAGCCGAGACCGCAGCAGGAGACAGAAGGAAAACAGCTACGCCTACCAATACGCACGCCCACTCCACTGGACAGCATCACAGGAGTTACAAAAATTGTGTAAATTTGTACCTTGCATTTCGATATTGACCTAATTTTCCTCTTAGTTGGGCTGTATGCTGTGTGGTACAGGATCTTACAGTTTCCTAGGAAACGGTTTTTATTGCTATCCAGATATGTGGATAAACTTTCTTAACAAACCCAATTTCTACAAATGTTGTTTACATCAGATTGGACAGGGATGCAGATACTGTCCATGGCTTGTTCTATTTTTGTTCAGATCGTTTGAAGTTGAAGCTGTGGATGGTTTCCTGTGTCTACTTCAGATTAGGAATTTACAGAGAAATCACAGACTTTTGCTACAAATCGTGTGCATCGAGTGTCTCAGATAACCTCTCATCAGTGTTCTGTTTCTAGAACTTGTAGAACCAGTGTTACTGTTTGTATCAGGGAAGTGGAGAATCTAAATGTAAAAAAGAAATAACTAAGACTCCTGTTCCTTGGAGGGGCCTTTCTGGCACCCCTCAGGAATAAAGTTGTAGCATTGCAGGGAAACAGTGATTCACGTTCAGCCACACAAACAAGCATTTCTTCACAACACGTGTGTTTGTAATATGCGATTCGAAGTGGTTTTTAAAAACAGCTATCATTATTATCATTTATTATTATTATTGATGAGTATTTACAATATGCTAGTAAAAGGATTTTCTTTTAACTTCTGTTTTTGTTAGCAGCGCTGTTAGTATTTAGGCATCGACTAGACCCGCCTCACCTTCTCCCCACGGAAGGTGTGGGCACCAGTTTAATCCCACAGGCGTTGGTTCCTGGCCCCGTTACCTTTCTCCTCCGTTCTGCCCTGGAAGGTAGTGAGTGCTTACTGCTTTGTGCATCTGTTCTTTCGGCTTGCTGAGGCAAGGTCTTTCTCCTCTGTGGTTGTGTGGCCAGTGCTGACTCCCCCTGGAGTGCTCTAAGTCAAAGGCTTTGAGGTTGGAGGAACAGTCTCGGAACTAAGAGATCAGGAAACCAGTTCTCATTCTGGGTTTGTCACTGTGTGGCCTTGGGAAAGGCATTTAACCTCACCTATAAAATGGAGGGGTGAGATTTGATCATGCGAAATTTCTCGATGCCAAACTTCCACTGTCTCCAGTCTCACTCATCCGTCTGAAAGTCACAGTGAACTCTGAGCTAGGTCATTTTCAATAGTCAGCTAGTCTCTTGGCCAGGCTACATTATGCCTTTAAAATAGTTCCTAGTAGGAAGGTATTTACCCTAACCGGCGGTGTATTTGTTTGGCTTTGGTCTTTTCTTTGCAACGCTGCATTACACAGCTCACCGAGAGATGCCTCCCTTCATCATCATGTGCTTGTCCACTCTGGGAACTCCCCTAACCTTCCGAATTGCAAATTCTGTTTTGGTACCGGTGTCAAGACCACCCGTCCAAGATTATCTACCAGTAGAAACCTGGCATGTTTTTTTCCTCCCCCTTTAATCTTTGCTTTCGTAATATTCAGTACCATTTGCAAAGGTTACTTAAATAGCCTTTTTTAAAAATGTATTCCACAAAATGTTAGTCAACAGACCCCCTTATGTTAACTAGGAGGTTTCCTTGGGATCATCACAGGCTCTTTGTTCAACACAAGGACTCAATTCATTCAGCGGGTGGGGATGGAAGACTCAACAGCCCCGTAGCCAAACCAAAACTGAACAAGCACCTGTGTGTCTGAGTCAGAGCCTCAGAACATGGCTGGGGGCTGCTTTTGGAAGAGAGGTATCCAGGTTGCGGACTAGATGCAAATTATAAATCATATTGTGTGTTTCCTCCCATCCTTCCACATGAATTTCCTGTCGTATTTTGGTGATTTCTTGACATCCCAGACTCTGCCACCCACACCGCTGAGGGCCTGCTGATACTTTTTCAAGGAGCCTCTTCTCTCATACTATTTTATTTCTTCTGTTTTGGACATCTATCATTTCCCTATTTCCATATTTAAAGTATTTGTTACACTGACAGTGAAAGGAAGAGATTGTACTAGTAAAAAGTCAGTGGACAGTGTTTATACTGATGAGTAAAATTGTATTCTAAATTAAAATCAAATATATCTATAGACTTATTTTTTTAAGAGGAGGAGGAAGAAACGAGAGCTATTGTCCATTGTTGCATCTTGAAATAAACTTAAGTTTTGTCTGGATTACTCCTCAGTACTGGGGTTGTGGAATCATCTCCGGAGATCAAGAACTAGGATAGCTTAACTGGACACCCAGGGGAACTTCTATGCCTAGTGGAAAGTTGAGAGGAACAACTATGTAACTATTCATATGAATCTACCCCAAAACTTTTATCAAAACCTAGGCTTAGAAAATTTACCAACACAGAAATAATTGAGCATGACAGGGACCATTTTACTGAAGTTACTGAGGGCTCTTGGGGGTTCACTTCACGTGCTAGTTTTTTGGTTCAGCCTCCCTTCACCAGAAAAGGGAAGAGTGATTTCTTGTAAGTGACTTACACTTCTGTCTTGGAACTCTGTTCAAGTGAATGACAACTTCCATATGTATAATAGGCTGTTTACGTGAACCTTCACTACGAGTTCTGATTTCCTCCTCCGTTGGAGTAAAGGCACAGCTGTTAGATTGCTCTCGAACTTATGAGGTCCAGTGCAACAGTTCATTTCACAGGTAGCCACTTTATCAACCATCCTAGGGGTGTGTCCTGTGGCCACACAGTTGGGAGATGAAAACAATCATTTGCGCATGGTGCCATCTAGTGGTGAGGAACACAATGTATCCTGAGTTTAACGTAAAAACTCAACTAAAAGTTGTTGGACACAGGCAATGAATACCTGTAATGTTCAACAGGACCTTTATGACAAATAGATGTGGCTAAATGTTTGTGGAAGTGTATAAGTTTCTTTTTCTCAAATTTTTTCACTTAAATCACCCATCTGAAAATCGATGGCACTCTAAGCCTATCCCTAATACATCAGCTCATTCATACACAAGTTGCTTTCTTACAGTAGAGATATGTAAAAGCTACTTAAAACAGTTTTCAAAGGGTTGCCATTTTTAACATTTATGGTCTTCATTTGGGCTTTGTATACTTTAAATCTCCTTCCTTTTAGTTGCCTCATATTTATCTTTGGAAATGTAGGACATATCCGCTTAAAAAGAAATGTCTTATACGTGTAAATGAGAATACTATGTCTGAGGAAGGGGAAGTTGGGGTTGTTAAAATCAAGAAGAAAGAAGCTTCTTTCCCCCTGACTGTAAGAAGCCTAAGGCAGAGATTTCATTCTGTTTCATTTTCCTCCAACCACACCCACTCAGATGCACTGTGGGATCTTGAAGGAATAGAAGTTGGATTCAGAAGTGATGGCTGGCATGCTGACAAACCCATGCACACCAAGGGACTCACAACTGACAACTTTTCATAAACACCATCTCCCAAAGCAGACACCCCTGGTACACAGGGAACCCCCCTCCTCACAGATGAGCAATTTCAGCTGTTCAACAGCAGGGGGGAGAGGGGCTGAGATGTTCAATATTAAATTGCATAATTATTAGCCATTTTTGTATACACTATTTTATACAAGATTTGAATCTCTCAACTATTAAATAGTAGAACCATTTTTAGGAAAATGTCCTGGAGACTTGAGTTCAGGACTCTCTGGAATCAGCATATTCAGAATTTTTTTTTAAAGAGATTTCTACTATAAACAAGAATTCTTAAACATAAATGTTTAGAGGATGGAATTAAGACTTCCCTTCTTCTGGAAAAGAGTAAATAAGGCTGTTGTCTTGTGGATCCTTCTGTCGGCTGTGCTCCTGGTCCATTTGCTCCCTGTGTGTGCAGAAGGGCATCAGTAAGGTGACCCCCGTCTCCCCAGATTTCGCAGGCCTAGTCTAATAAGGTCTTCCTGTATGGGGCCAAGCAGACATGTCACCAGATAAGGACCTGCAAGAGAGTGTGAAGAAGGTAGAAAAAGTTTACTTGTTGAGTTTTTAAGTCTTCAAGTTGAATGTGAGTTTTAGCTTTTGCTGAGCGGTCCTTCTGCACAGTCATCATCAGTTTTATGTGGAGACGGTGCAAGTCCAAGGCTAATGAGAGAAAGGACGGCCCTGGAAACACAAGTGAAATGAAAATGAGTTTTACCCATCTCCTTTGAGAAAAGAAAGGCTTTTGTGAATTACGACGTCATTTCTCAAAGCCTATTACTTCTCAAGGTGATAATGGTCAATGAGCATTAGCTTTTATAGATCAAATACGGAAGAATATTTTTAGTATTGATTATCTCAAGTTAACATTTTTTTACCTTTCGAGTGCCTCACAGGACCAACTACTCTACTTTGATTTTTTTTTGTTTTTGTATTATTTTTATATATATTTTTAACCTTACTGAGCTAGCGTTAACTGAAATCCTTAGAACTTTTGCCTCTGTGTAAGGAAGTACTGTTTCTCTACCCTACGAGAGCTATTTGTATAATCTCTGCCTGTAATGATCACTTTGAAAGATTTTCCTTGCATCTCTAATGACTTTTTTAATGGAATAAGGCATAAAGGGAATAAATATATTGTAACCAATGTTAATTTAAGCCCGTGTCCATACAGACCAACTAAGCCAAACAAAGTCATAAATATTTCTAGAATGCTAGTTTAAACGTTAATTTAAGCCTGTGTCCATACAGGCGAAGTAAGCCAAATGAAGTCGTAAGTATTTCCAGAATGCTATTTTTGAAAAGTGAGAAGATGGCTTTGTATGTCACTGGGTGGGTTTTCTCTACAGGCTAACTCTAGCAGTGGACTTCCTGAAGCTTTAGTGGTTTCCCCTATTTACATAAATGTTCCTTTAATAGTCTGTCTTCAAAGTGTTCACAGCTCCCAGGTTTTCCAGTAGACCTGTCACCTCCCTGTAATGATCTGTGGTGGAACATTAATGGGCTCGTTCAACCAATGTGTGCCCCAGACCCTTTTCAGCATGGACACAGAGGCATCAGCAGGACAAAAGGACAGGTACCCCGCAAACATGCTAGTACACAAAGCCAAGAAATTGTAAGAGGCTATTCCCCAGCCCTCTGAGTATGCTCTGACTCCTGCATGCTGAAGGGATTTGTTCAGAGATCTTCCTGAATCCCAAGTTGGGAATCCCTGTAGAGTATCATCAGAGTTGCAGCCTCTAGTTCAGTACAAAAGAAGGAAGCTGCCCAGAGATAGCTGTCTACCAACTACTAGTATTTGCTGCCGTACACCAGCCCTTTCACATACCATTTCGGATTTGTGCTTCAGCAAGTTGTAAGTTGTAGGTCAGAACACCTACAAATAAGCCTAAATGTCGAGTCATTTCTGAAGTACAAAGGTCTATGGACGAGGCACTATCCGTCCTGCAGTGGAGCCCGGCACTGCCCAGGGTGGAATGACCGTCAGGGCTGGAGTTCAGAGTGTGAACTGCAGGCAGGTTTGGCCGGTCAGCAGCCTGAGGGTTGAGGGGCGTTTTCTCAGCCTCTGATCCTCAGCACTGCGGGAGGCAACAGCAGAGAATCATGACCTCAGTTACACTCTACATCTCGATACCAGTAAACACAGAGGTAGAAACTCAGACATGCACTCCTCCCAGCCACAAAAAGGGCAGCAATCAGAACACGTGGGAGGTGTGCCCTACACGGGGAGTGACGCCCTTGCCCCAGGCAGACTGAGCCCCGCTGCAGGCAGGGTCATCACCGTGTGTGTACTGGATGTCCACGTCATACGTACTGAGTGTAATGTTGAGCTGGAGCATGTCGGTGGCTCTCCTCTTTACTCTTTCTAAAGATGATGACCAATGTTGGTCAGAGAAAAACCCCAGCAGTCTGTGTTGAAGAGGCCGTGTCACCCACTGCTGCCCCTTTGGAACAGTTCAGCTGCATAAAGGTCAAATTGAGGTTTTGTGTTCGGTCATTTTTCTTTCTTAAAACACCACGACCTTGGCTTTTCTGCTATGGAACACTTCCTTTGTTGTTGTAGAGTTCCCTCTTGCTGTATCTTCTATGCAATTCCTTTTTTAAAAAAACCCCTGGCGGAGAAGTGCCCCTTGGACACTCCACCCGTCACCTTGCTCCGTGGCAGGGGTGAGGGGTGCCAGCTCTGGGTGTGCCTCTTTTCTCTCCCTGGCTCCCAATCCCGATTTTTCCTGCAGTCCCCTTGGTTTGTAAATTGCCTGCATTTATTCTGTCAGCCAACATGTACAAAATGTAAGAAAGAATTTTTAAACAGGTAATAAATTATATTTATAAGCAACAGAAAGTGCTACCTCCTTGTTTCTTCCTAACGACGTCCTCCTTCATACTCAGAGTCACTGGGTATTTTCTTCAGTGGGACAAAAATCCTCTGGGTCCCGTAAAGTTGGTGATTACAACCCTTAGGCACAAGAGGTTCTAGAATGTTCTATGCAAACACTATTGCAAGTTGGACTCACCGGAGGAGCTTTAAAGGGACTGTCTGGTTCCCACCTCCCAAGAGTCTGGTTTAATGGGTCTGAGTCTGGAGTAGTGAGTTTTAAATGCTCCCAGGTGATAACAATGGGCAGTTTAGGGTGAGGCCTCATCCCTCCACACTCATGTCCCCCACAGCTGAGGGCAGGACGGGGCGTCCTGCACACAGGGCTGCAGCTCCCACATCACTGCCCCACAGCAAACTCACTCCTCTGCACTTCAGGCCTTCCCGCCCTACCAACCCTCTCCTACCTCCCCAACTGCCCATCCTCCCGCGGCCTGGAGAATTCTGCCCCATAGTCTTCCTCTCCTCAAAAGTGCCACCACCCTGGAAGCTTCCAAACCCTTGCAGACAACAAATACAAAAGGTCTGGTTCTTAGGTTCCTCTTTCACCACCAAGGAGCTTGCCCACTAGTAACACCTACCCCCAGCCTGTCCGCAGCCCCCCTCAGAAACAGCTAAATACCTGCTCCACCTCATCCAGGTTCCTCATCCTAAGACCTGGGTTTGTGTGGCTTATTAGCTGTCGCCCCACTTCCATTCCTTCTCCACACTGGCCTGGGGCACCCAGCCCCTTGATGACAATAATTCTTATTTTCCAGGACCTGTTGCTCATATGCCTGATAAACTCCAGCCCTAAAAGAATCCAATGATTGCTGAAAATAGAAAAATAAAGTCACAAGCCATAGAGAAAAGCGGCACTATGTAATAATAGTTGAGAGTAGTGGCGGGGTACTTGCTGCATGCTTGGTGCATGGATGATTTCAGCTTCCAAACAATTCCGTGCAATAGATACTAACATTACTCTCATCTTTAAGGGGAAGAAACTGAGCTGAGAGGACAAAATGTGCCTAGTCACATTCCTGTAGGGATAAGTGAGCCTGTTCTCACAGGAAGGTGGCCCCGCCCAGGACTCGGCACTGTCCAGCGAGCTGTGGTTTCCAGTGTGATGTGGGAACCTTCACTACTCTCAAACCACTGAGCTCCCTGCCTTCCCCTTATTCTCAGTAGATGCATGTGCTTCCTAACTATAGGAAAGCAGGAGCTATCAGACCGTTTCTCTTGCTCTTTTGCCTCCAACTGTACTAATTCACCTGTGTCTGCCTCCTTGGGGCACCTTCCCTCCTGTTACAAAATGCAATTTTCAAAGACAAAAAGAAAAAAGGCACAATTATAAAATAACAGTCATGTTTTTTCCAAGGAGAGAATGAAACCATTTTATTTAGGGGAATGTTAAAACAAAGCCATATACAATTTGTAACAAATACAATTGTTTGTTCCCTAGTCCCGAATAATTACAGTATATACAAATTCCGTAAGGCACTGGTTCCCCAAAAGAACACTAATGAACTCGTCTTTTGAAACAGACAACAAAACCCCTATATATTACCAACTTTTCTCCAAAAAAATACGGCACTGTGGAGTTCTGTTTTGCTTTACAAGAGGAATCATAACTGGTAAACTAAATCACTTGTGATGCCACATCTTTCATTTCCACTGCTATCTATATGACTCAGTTTTCTAAGAAGATATAAATACGGAACATGTTCAAGTTTAAAAAATTATACTTCTCTCAGTGCCTTTCCACCCACAAACAAAGAAAACCAGAATAGACCAACAACATAAAACTCTTAATGAATATGCATGACCCTAGGAACATGAAACGTAGTCCTCACTAAGTACGTGCTAGACTTGACTACACTTCGCTGAAATGTGACAGAGAATTCCTAGTAAATAAAATCTTAGCACACCTTCTAAGAAGCTTTCTGTTTGGGGAATTCAAAAATTGTCACTAGTGGCTTTTGAGCGGTGCTTTCCAGGAGATCAAAGGCCTGTATCCTCATAATGTTCATAGCACTTTACTCGTAATTTAACTGTCTACACACTTTTATAAATAAATATTATGTTTCACTTAGTACTTTATCAACCATAATATTTTACTCTCTAATCCACATAATGGAGTTGACCCAGACTCCAGACTGAACATAATATTTATATATACATATATATTTATATAATATATACAAACATAAACTATAAACCTGAACATTTTGGCATACAAAACGCATCTAATAACTAATAATTTAGGATTCCTTTGCAAGGGAGGGGTTAGGAGAAAATCTTAGCCTTTGAAATAGTCCTAAAAGTAAACTATCACCTACATTATTAATTTCCAGATTCTCACTTACTTGAGTGAAAGACAAAACATAAAAATAAAATTCACCTCTGAGCTACTAGAAATTTTAAAATGTTAAAGAGTACTGGGCAGCAAGTAGGTAGTTTTTAAGAACAATTTAGTATTATCTAAGTAAAGTGGATTTTGGTAAAATACAAAGAAAAATCTATTCCTAAATAAATTCTCATCCCATTGAAAGACTATTAATAGCTAAGTGGGTCTTTTTAAGTGTCTCAGAAATACTTTTGAAATATTCATAGTAAATAAGTCTGGTCAGGGATTAGAAAGTAAGCTAATTATTTTTTTCAAAGCAACAAAACAAATAATATAGAAGAAATCTGGATACTATTTTAATTTCTTCCCATTCTGGAGACAAAACCGCCTTTAGAAATCTAGTTTACTTTTAAATCATCATCTCCCCACAAAATATTCTGATCTGAAGTCATCAATGTTCAAGTATTTACCAAAAAGAAAACACAACTTAAGCTAAGACATAAGCCTTACCTCACTAAATTTAGGGAAACTCAAGAAACACAAACATATCTCCACTTAACTGGCATAAAACGTTTCCTATTTGTTTGTAGAGGATCTGCTTAGAAGCACTGAAGTTTCTCTCCAAGGCTCAGATGATTAAAGTTCTAACCACATATTACTTCTAAGCTATCACAAAGAATATCATTTAACACAAGAGAAAGGAACTTTTACATTGCTGTTGAGGTTATTTTAGTATCAATAAAAGCAGCATTCTGATTACAATTATATTTAGAACCAACCTTTTTACTGATTCAAAAAAAGCCAATTCAAGGATTAAAAAATTCTTTCTTATGGCTTACGTGGCTATCAAGCACTGGGGAGTGAACGCAAAATACAGAGTAACTGTTTCTCCTCATAATTCCCCCTACCTGTTAAGCACAGTTCACACTCACTGCTTTAGGGTGTTTTCTGGATGAACAAGTCACCAGCTGCAAGTCTACTTCAGAAGTGAGGAAAATATTTTCTCATTTTTCATGCAGCTGTCAAATTTTCAAAAATCTTTTTCATCCTTCAGTCACCCAGTGGTGAAAATGTGTTATAAAACACTGCCCCCTGGAGTATTCTGGAAGAAATGTTTTTGTTTTTTCTTTTTTAAGGTCAAGGGGGAAGAAAGTACTTCCAAATTCTTTACTCACCACTACAGAATTTCGAAGCAGCACAAGAAAACCACAGTAAGGAAATGTAAATGCGTGAGGTTGAGAGACACATGTGCCAATTTTAGACTTTAGTGATTTCTACTGCTAAGGAATACCAGCCTTGTCAGAGATTTTATTTCTGTTGCTCCAAAGTTAAAACCCTGTAGAACTAAGCTGGTAAAGAGATGTTTTGCACAAGTGCTACAGAAAAGAAAAATTAACAAATTAAAAGGTGAGTTGGATATGAGAATGAGTCAGCATTCCTTAGGTGTGAAATGATCTATCGCTGAAGCCCTGAAGACACACACACTCCATCCCTATCTACTTTAGAATAATAAATCACAGCAGCCAAAATATTCTGCGGCCTCCACTACCTCTCCTCTGCTGTCCTATCTGGGGGTTACATTTATGTATTTTTAAAATAAAATTTAGTTATATTAACTTAACAGATGCTTCCTCTCTTTTAACTCCGACACACGCCAAAGACAGAGTTACATAAAGAAACCATCATTATGTGTGGAAAATAAGGTGTATATACTTTTTTCCTTGTGCTTTTGAGATTGGCTCCTTTTTGTATATAAGAAACAAACCATCTGCACCCTCATCCTCCTCTGTGAAGCTTGCTGACATGTTCTTCTTACAACGCAAGAGCAAATTATCTCTACTTTAAAGCATCTTGTCTTCAGCACAACTATGGCAATTTTATGTAACATTGATCCTCTGATTTGAGAGATCAGAAGCATGCAAGGTCAATTCTCTGCACATCAAAACATCTTTTAATGAAAAGGAAGGAATTTTAGCGAGAAAGAAAAGCCTAACATAACCAGAAACACAAAGTGGTTCTGAAGAACACCATCAACACTTCTGTAAGAATCACACAACCTTCATTTGTTCCATATTGTCTGAAGCTGCAAAAAGGCCGCCTGCAGGAATTCCAAAACTGGTCCTGGACAGGTCGTATTGTACCCAGGTGCATTCACATTTGTGTGGCAGCCTCCAAGGCGGGGCTGGCCCCATGGGTCTGAGGAAGCGGGGGGGGGGGGGGGGGGGGGGGTTGTTAAAAATATTAGGTTTTGACAATAAACAAAAAAAAAAAATTTTTTTTTATTTGAAAAATAAAAAAAATATTAAAAAAAAAAAATTAGGGGGTGGTGCCTATGGCTCAGTGAGTAGGGCGCTGGCCCCATATACCGAAGGTGGTGG
>CAUYRH010103673.1:0-65796 GCA_963574655.1 Perodicticus potto
GAAAACCCACTTTATACTCCAATATGTTAAGTCTTTTTGCAAATCATATAAAACTTACAATTCTGTCTGATAATAAGTGAATATAAAAACAATGAAAATTTAACTACAAGATATTGTTTTACAAAATAATTAACTTGCAGAGGCAGGTGCACTGATTTCTGAAAAAGCAAATTGGGTATAGAAATCTAGCTTTACTAGGTAATAGTTATATGTAATTAGAAAACTGTGAAAGGTCTCCTATACTGTTCTCAGTTTCTGAGCTTTTAAGAAATTATAAAAGTTTTTCATGATGTCATTGTCATGATAAAGTAAGATTAATTATTTTTTGAATATTGAAACGCCTAATCATATTAAGGGATTTAATAGTTCTATTGGATAGAGCAAAATAAATATTTCCTGTTTATCATCTTCAACAGTGTATTTGAATAAACATATTCAATTATGGAACACTTAATTTGAAATATCATAAGTATTTCTGCAGAAAGTATTTGACACATATTTCACCAAGTTTTTTCACAAACATAAAAATCTAGCAAATTTAAGTTTTTCAAATAATAAGACTTTCATTTTCCCTTTTAGAGTATTTGAATATTCTATTCTTCTCATTTTCTTGGTTCTTCACCATGATTATTCCTTTTTAAAATTATTATCAAAGTTTCTTTATCTGACAAGAGTGACTTGAGGTTGTAGAATTCTGCTTCAATATTTCTTTACTGACCTCTCACACCTACTCAGCACAAATGTTTTAGAATGCATATGACATGTCTTGAATCTCACAAACTAATGTCTAACACTTATTAATGATAAAATTTGTAGTGAGTTATTTATTTTCTGAATCTGGATTTTTCACCCAAAAAATGAAGAAAATTATACTGTATAGCTTAATGTGTTAGTTATGATATTTATTAGCTATCATCAAGTAGGTCTTAAATAGTATCCATATTCCGTACAAGTTGCAAAAACAGACAATAATTCAATAGAAGAAGCAATTACCATTTCTGTTTGACCAATACTGTCTCATTTTTAACACTGTTAAGTCTTAGATACTAGGGAAATTTCTATAGCGCAGTACATTAAATAAATGTCAATAGATGTCAATGTTTTTTCTTTTCTTTAAGCCTGAATCTTTAATTTTGTATACAAATACAGGAATTTCCTGAGTGAATTTTGCCTCTTATTAAGCTTTTACAAGTGGTCCTTTATTCAATTACCAAATAAATTATTTTAGCTAACAATAATTAGCATAAACCCGAGCATATTTTTTTCATAATGCTCTTTCTAATCCTCTGCATCTGTGTTTAAAAATTTGGATTTATGATTGGAAGAAGAGAAAAATATTATGAATCAGTTATTCATATTTGGGAGAACGTAACATT
Organism: Perodicticus potto; assembly: GCA_963574655.1. Lineage (NCBI taxonomy): Eukaryota > Metazoa > Chordata > Mammalia > Primates > Lorisidae > Perodicticus > Perodicticus potto. The sequence continues at coordinate 1,377 of CAUYRH010103673.1, forward strand.
TTGAAAACGTTAATTTTTAAGTTTAAAAAAATTAATTCACTAAGGTAATATTTAATTGATTCGGAATCACTTTGCCTTGGATGGGCTCTGGGAAATAGTATTTTCAGAAATGCTCAATTGATTTTTATGTTTATGTAAATTTGGAAAACTGTGCCCAAGATGATCATTTTATTTAGTTTTTTAGAAACAACTATATTATTACTTTCCAATGAAAAGTGTTGCAAGAAAAATTTTGCCATGTTAGAATAATATTTGTTCACAAGAAAAGAAAATTTCTGTCATTAGCAGCAACATGGATGAGATTGGATGACATTATGTTAAGCAAAATAAGCCATACAGGATAAACAAGGCATGTGCTCATTTATATGTAGAAGCTACAACAGTTTATCCTGTAGAAGTGGAGAGTGAAATACTGGCTATTAGAGGATGAGAAAGGGAAGGCCAGTGAGTTCTAATAAAACAGGATATATAAAGGTCACGTGTTTGCAGATTCCTCATTGCAAGTAGCCTTTAAAAAACTGTAACTTGTTTTACACCTTCTAGTATAGTATCAAAGAGGAATATATACACTTTAAAAAGCCTATCAAATATTCATCTTTGTTCCATTTACATATCAATGGGAATCATGGTTTCTTCCCATATTTAAATGAAAAGCTCATATTGCAACAGGTTTAATATGCAGCAGATATAAATCAGTCCATTTAATATTTCAGTAAACTGTTAAAGAATTGTAAGAATACAAAGCAATACTCATTTTTTCCATTTTGTCAGAAAATATGGTTATTTTTATGAAAGTATCTTATGTTAATAAGTAATGAATTTATTACTATTTTAAAATAAAACATGATAAATATTTTAATTTTTTTCAGTTTTAGTCTACTATGGTAAATTAAATATACAACTGTAAACATCCTCAAAAAATTCATATTTTGAGGCTGTAAAGGAATTATGTGACCAAAAACTTTGTTCCTCATTACTTCTACTCTGAGGCATACATGAGGAAGATAAATCAGGAATGTGTAGAGTAAAAAAATAATGTGCTCAAAGAGAACAGAGTAAGTGAAAATAAGGGAAATTTGAATTTGACACATGTTCAGAAAGATCCGGACTACATATTTTTGCCATTTCCAGCATTAGCATAATTGCAGTTAAAATAAAACTAAAGTCTAAATTTGGGAGCACATATTGGCTCATCAGTTCTAGGTTGCTTCCCCTAGAGGAAAAATACACCTACTGTAAGTCAGTAGACCGTATTCTCCAGATTGCCTGCAGGAATTGGCTGGGGATTATACATATTTCAGAAATTTCCCTTTCAGATTACTGATCTCTGAATCTAATTTGCATAAGGGAGGTTGTCCTTTCCCCAAGATTTAGTGATGTAGAATGGAAGTTATTTTATAGAGCAAACTTATTGAATGGTCATGTGAGGTAGCATTACACCATTAAATACATAAGAAAGCCAGATTTTTGAACAACGACTCATTTTTCAGTCATTCTTTTATTAAGACTGGAATAAATTAGTCTAGTGATGAAATATATAAATCACTAGAGAAGTGCTGGAGATACACGGCCAGCAGTTACATGCAGACGGTAGATGGTAGACATGTGAGTGAGGCTATTTTAACTATCCATCCTCATTAAGCCTTTTGAAAAATGCACCTTGAGAACTAGCCAAAGAAGAACCAAGTTGAGAAGTGTCCAAACTGTTCACCCCCTTAATTTTAAGCAAACAAAATATAAAATATTGTTGGTCTAGAACTCTAAATTTGGCATTTTTTTTAAGTTGACAAGACACATGATCTTAGTGGCTATTTTTATTTTCTCATTGAGAGTCTTTTCCTAAGATCCCTGGTATCTAATTTTCTTCAAGTTCTTCCTTTTTATGATTCTGAAGGAAAATTATTCCTTATCTTTTCCTGCAAACAGTAGCTTTCAAAGGGAGTGCATTTTGCTATTTTGTCCAAAAGGAGACGTTTAGCAATGTTTCTAGACATTACAACTTGGGAGAAGCTAAGGCATTTTCTAATTAACTCCTAAAGTACAGAGCAGCCTCCAAAGCAAAGAATTATCCAGTCCCATGAGTAAAATTAAAAAAGGTGTGAATCTCTGCTTCAAATAGATCAGATAACACCTCAGGTATTCTGCCTTTATGACTTCTTAAATATTTTGTGGTATGATTTTCTCATAGCTTATTCAAGATCCTTTGGGCCTTGATGGTTGGATCCTAAAACAATTCTGTCTTTAATTTTTCAACTAAAACATATGGATAACATCCATATGCAGAAACTTTGAAAGTTAATGTTATTAAACTAATAGGAATGAATATTTTGCTGTTTTCATGAATGTCAAGTCTAGAGACCAAAGGGAAATCTCATTGGCTATGACTCTGGTAAACAAAGAACATGGAAATAACATAACAGTTATTTCTTCAAATTAAGAAATAAATAAAGAAAGAGAGAATTGCACAACATAGAGTTTGATCCTGTGGATTGCATTAATATTCTTTAAAGGAAGAAAACAATGCATTTCTATGTCTCATGTTACTAGTGTAGATTTTATCAAAACCATAGCCTGTTTAGATGGTTTGGTCTTACATTAAAAAATAATTGGCTGTTTCCTTAAATAATATTAAAAAATTGTATTAAAGGAAAACTTCTGGCAATTAATAATGTTTCCCTATGATAAAATGTTTTAAAATGAAGTTTTGCATTGATTGTATTTATCACATTTTACCACTGTGAACCGAATAGAAAAAAAAAAAATCTCTGAATAAAATTTTATGAAGCTATGCTGATGAAAGTTTTATCTTTCTCAGTTAATCCTGGGCTTAGGCAATTCTCCTGCCTCAGCCTCCTGAATAGCTGGGACTACAGGTGCCTGCTACAATGCCTAGCTAATTTTTTGTTGCAGTTTGGCCAGGTCTGGGGTTTGAACCCGCCACCCTCACCATATGGGGCCGGCGCCCTTCCGCCTGAGCCACAGGCACTGCCCGATACAACTATATTTTATATGTAAGTTATACATAATATAGATTATATGTAGGTAAATAAATTATACATTATATATATCATATGTATGCATAGAGAGAGTATTAAGAGCCACAATGAAAGTCATAAACTACAACACAAAACAGGTGAACTTTAAATAGGTAATTATGAAATAGTAGAATTTGCAGTTGGCTTAATAGCTATTACTGTTAAGTATATTTAAAAATGTCATCCTATCTATTAATTAACTTTTTCTCCCTTATTCCTCTCTACCTTACTTTTATTTCCTATATTTTGTTAATTTCTGCTTCTCTTTCTAATATTTTTATGGGTTAATTTTAGGATTATTTTATTAATTTTTTAATTTAGATATTTAGTTTGCTTTTTTCTGATTTTTTTCTAATTAAAACAAGTATATTATAACCAAACTACTGTAAAAATATGCAGTATATAGATATATGCATATCACTTCCTTACATTTGATTAACAGATTACGTCAAAGAGCCAGCACTGTTCCTGCAATTTGAGAAGCCTGCCTTTTTTTATTGTTCTCTGTGTCCTTGATTTTGTCTTCTGGGGAGTTTTGCCCATCAGTCTTCCTGGTCCTGTCTGTGATGGACATTGAGAAGACAATCTTTCTAGAAGATTTAGATTTCACAATCCTTTCCCTGTTTGTGTTGGTTTATGCAAATGAACCACTATATGTTGTTTCAATGGTTTTCATAATCCAACTAAGTCCTATCTTGACTATCTTGTTAGCCTAATAAATTAATTATTTCAAAAACAAATGTTGTTCAGAAACTATAGCCAAATATTTTTTCTATGAGGTCTGACAATTGAATTTGCAAACTATCCTAGAAAAAAGACTACATACCTTAGTGTTGAATATCACTATGGTCACCTTTGAAGTACTTACCATTGGAAGCTATGCACAGATGCTGGTGCCTAGTCTTCCTTTCAAAGCAATTTTATCACTCCACTTCTGGAATGACGATCACGGCCATCATTGTATTACTTTTGGTTTTCTGAATGTCACTGATGTCCTCCTTTCAAAATTTCATTATTCTTGGGTAAAGAAAAAGTCTGGAGACCAGATCAGATGAGTAGGTGTTCCAATACTATTATTTGTTTACTGGTTAAAAACTCTTCTCATAGACGATGCTGTGTGAGATGGTGTATTATCTGGTTGTTGGCCATGATTTTCAGTTAAGGTTTTCCATCTTTTTTTCTATCAATATTTACTTGATCTGCTATCTTTCCCACAGTCACTGCCAATTTTGACACACTAATCAAGTAATTTTTGCAATGTTTTCATTAGTTCTGCTCATTACTGGCTTTCTTGACCTTCTTCATCAGGAATAATTCCTCTCCCCAAGTAAAATATTTAATTCATTTGTACACTGCCATTTTCTTCACGGTAGTATACTCATACACTTGGACTAACATGTCTGTTATTTCACTTGACTCTTGTTAAGTTTAATGAGAAATTTATGAATGTTTGTATATTGCTGTAATTCAAGCTCTGGCATTCTCATGAGGGTACATAAAACATGCAACAACAATAGGGAATGCCACTCAACAAGACATTGTAACACATCGAGGTGAACACAGCTGCAAGGCACTGACATACCAATGTTATAAAACTTTACTGAGTTGTTTGTACAGTGCTTCCAATGTAAGCAAATTAATTTCTCAAACTTAATTGTCAGACTTAATATATACAGTTTTACACCAGAAGTACTCATCCAGCATTTTCTCGTCTCTTCTCTGCCAATCATCTGGCCAATTATTAAATGGCTATTTTCAGGAAGCAACCTAAAACCATCCGTACATTTACCAGTAAGGGCCTTTATTACCCTTTATATTTTGTATGAAGTTCAGGTTATTTTCAAATATTTTTCCCAATTTTCAAAAGGAAATATAAGGCATGCTTAGTTATTTGTGTATGAAAGAAGAGATAATAGAAGTAACTATATACACTATTGGTGGAGTCTTAGATAAACTGGAAATGTAATGTTTCTTATTCACAACTACCACAGAAGAACATCAAACTGAGTATGGAGATTGTCTAAAGCGAGGAATCTGTGAGACTGTAGAGGTCACAAGCCCAAGAAGTCAATCTTGGGTAGTGATCATGAGCAAGAAAATCTCTCATTTATCATTATAGATGACTTATATTAAATTTTAAAACATCTAGTCAAAGAACTTCCAAAACTCCATTATGTGAATAGTTATCAAATTGATAAATGTAAGCATAAAATTGGAATTATTTTTTGTACCTCGTTATGAGATGTTGAGTTAATGTCAGATGAGAAAACACATGTAAATGCTATGCCACCATACCATATCAGCGCATTTTAAAAGATGTATAGATTGGACAAATGGAATGCATGTTTTTAAAATTTCATAGAAATAATAATGCTTCTGGTTATTGAGTATTGGTTGGTTTTCTTCATAACTGTATTTCTTCAACATAATTACATGCATTTAACATTTGTGATACTAATGCTTATTAAATGTGACATTTTATTTTTATGTACATTTGTTCTATGAAATGATTAAAAGAAATTCTCTTCACTTAATGAAAGTCTTTTGTTTAAATGATGAAGGAAATGTAGGTTTCAAAATCAGTAATTATACCTTGAATTTGAACTTGAAATTATTGATTGTCCAAAAGGACTTGTTATCTTTGGTGAGACTGTCGCCATTTCACATTTTTATTAGCATGCTAATAATTTTAAATCTTTAATATTTTCCCATAATTTTTAATAATTCCTGAGGAAAATAGCTATACTTAATATATAAAGTATATGGCACTGAGACTGCTATAAAAATAGAATTATTTGAATTAGCAAGTATCCAATGGCTCAAAATAGCTTTTATAAATGTATCAGGTCATTTATAAAAAAAAGCATCAAACTCCACTCAATGAGTTAATTCCCAGCAGAAACATATATCTAGTTTTATTATCTAATATGGTATACAAACCTCTTAATCATTAAGATAATTGTTTAATTGATGAGATTCATTTTAAACTAATAAAATAAGTAATATACATTTATTATGTGCTTACATTTAATTTTGACTCTTTTATATTCCTATAATTTGTTTTTGTACCATACTTTGGAACTACCCTATTATTTCCCTTAAATGCCTTTTGCCGATTGGATACTAGTAATGAAATATCATGCATTTATGTAGACATTTCCTAAATTACTTCATTATATAGAATGAAAATATATTCATATGTGCATATAATTTTTGTAATTTAACTACCATTTCATTTTAAATTGAGACGTGATAAACAGAAATCCAAAAGAGTTTTATTATAAACTTTTTACCTGGATTTCTAGAAAAACTTCAATGGAACATCCATTCCATATAACTCCCCTTTTATGTAACCAAATTTAATAGACATGAAGGAATTTCACAAGAGACAGAAGCAAAGACAAATAAGAAAAATGGATTCTTGGTTGGTGAAAAGGAAAATAAAATAGAAGGCACAAAATTCACATTCACTTCTCTAAGATCCATATCCCTCTTAATGTATGCCCAGTGAAGTTTCAGAATTTCATATAATAAAGCTAACATGCCTCCTACTTTGTCCCTTTATAATATGCAAGATATCTGTGTGCCTGTGTATATGTGTACAAATTATTTGACTTAATGATTCCATTTTATATTGCAAGATTGGGATAGGGGAAAAGTTGTAATTTGCTGTATATGATGTGCGCTTATTGACCAAATTTTTAAGGGAAAAATAATCATGAGCATTATCATAGGTGGCTCAGGAGTGGTGGGCCCAGACGACCTTCCAGGGTTGCCCGGTCCTCTGGCCTGGGTGCACCAGCACCAGCTGCATGGAGTTCCAACCCTGAAGGATCTGAGATATGATATCAGTGAGACAGAGTAGACTCTGCTGAGCACCATGATCATGGGACAGGATGGAGATAAAGCAGGCCATGCAGAGTGAAGTGAGGGTTGAGGCTTGAGGCTCATCCACAGGGAGGGGAGGAGAAGCTCAGTGCAGGCTCCAGGGACCTGCCTGGCTTCCCACAATTTAAGTGACTTCAGAAACTCCTGCTCTGCCCGCCTTACATGCCTATCTCAGCTGTAGCACTTGATGTGGTGGGAAGGAAGGGTTTCCAGGAGAGAGGGAAGGGACCATGGTAAGGCAGTGCTATCTGCAAGTTTATCAGAGGAACATTAGCCTTCCCCAAACGTGTCTCTCTTTCTCCTGGCCAAAAGTCAGTCATTTTCTCAAGGGGTGTTTTCCAGAAAGTTTGGTCCAAAAGGTAGGTGCACATTATACACAGGAGCACATTGCCTGTGGCAAATGCAGTAACTTTTCTTTTGAGTTCAAAGGTATCAAGAGCAAAAGAAGTCTATTACTTCTGTTGTAGAGGAAAGCACACAACACTTAGATCTCAGACCTAATGCTGAATATAGTGGCTAGATGGGACAATTGAAATTCGGGGAGACTATCTCATACATGGGATGAGCAAGAAACTAGATAGTTGGCGATCAAATCAACAGACTATATAAAGTCTATCAGTGTTCAATCACATATGGCAACACCCTTGGGTATATCATACTACCATGTAAAGCTAAACTATTGGGCTTACCAGCCAGATGAATGTGACTTAAATGACTTTTGGTGCAGAAGTTAACTGATCAACTGCTGGATAGTTTTTTGGGGGGGAGGGTGCTATTTTTTGTGTGTTTTCTTATCATTCCTTTTCCTTGAATATGCAAACCTTGTGTTATATTTTTGTGGAACTTCCATTTGAAAAGAAAGTTGAAAGTAAATCAAAAGGAAATTCAAAAATAGAACCAAATGATGGTTAAAAGATATGAAGAATTTTGGCACAATGTAAGGATATATGGCACACTTTGGGGTGCAGGACACTACAATAGTGACTCTGCATACAAATGCAAACAATGTAACCTAGTTTCAGTATCTTCTGATTAACCTGAAATCAAAAATAAAAGAAAACAGTACTAGAATTCAAATTTGAAGCTGAATGTGACTTAAATTGGTGTTATATAATGATTTAACTTGAATGATTTAGGAATTGATTTTTACTGTGGTTTACTGAAGTAAGATTACTTTAGATGAAAATCCCATGGCCATTGTTGAATGACAATAGAGGATCTATAGTAGAATATAATGTAAATACATGTTTTATAGCAGCATCTGTATTTGAATGGATTGACTCCAATTTTGAAAGAAGTTCTGCTGTGAGTAAAATTCATTCAAAAAACATCACCAGCTCCACAGAAATTTTTTTGAAAGGAAAAATCAATTGATGTGGCCAATCTTAATTTTGTCTTATTTTAAGAAATTACCACAGCCACCCCAATCTTTAGCAAACATCACCCTCATCAGTTTGTAGACATCAATGTTGAAGCAAGACCCTCCAATAGCAAAAAGATTATGACTCATTGAAGGTTCCAATGATCTTTAGCATTTTTAACAATAAAATATTTTAATATGTTTTATTTTGTTTTCAACTGTTACATAATTGTATATATATTTAAATAATAAATATATATTGTACAGTGTGATGTTTTCATATATGTATACACTTTGTAATCATCAAAGAAATGTAATTAATTACCATATCTATCACTTCAAACACACGCCACATTTTTGGTGGTAAGAACATAAAAAGTTATTTGTTCTAGCTAAGTTGAAGTATATCATACATTACTGTTGACTTTAATCCCTCTATTATTTAATAAAACATCAGAACTTATTCCATGTATCTCACTGTAGCCTTGCACTTGTAGGACAACTTTTCTTTCATCTTCTCTCCTCTCAGCAATAAAGCATTTTTTTAATTAAGATATATGCATTTTTTGTAAACATGATATTGAACACTTAATAAACTATATTATAGTCCAAACATAACTTTTGTATGCACAGGGAACACAAGAATTTGTATGACTTACTTTATTGTACTATTCACTTTATTGTGGTGTTCTGGAATGGAACTCACTATATGGCTGAGGTCTGCCTGTAGTTTGTAAAAAATCTTAATGTCATAGTTATTCAATCCTCAAGTATGGGGAAAATTCTAGAAATTACTATAAATTCTAGAATTCTTTTGAAAATCTATTCAATCTTTAGGAAAACAAGTAATGAAAAAGTTAAAGTAGATGTTGAGATTTGTGGACATAAGATGTTCAAGATGTTAAGGTTTTCTATCAAATTCCTTAGGAAAAAGAAGAGACATAGTATTTTAATTATATGGGGAAAGTTTTAAAATTCTGATACACCTTCATAATTTTATCACAAGGATCAAAAAGTAGAGCCAACTTTATACCTTCCTATTATCATAGGTGCAAAGTAATTGTCAGATCAAAAATCTCAGCTAAATTTTGACCTTGAAATTGAGAGCTACACATTATTATGATTCTTAAGCATTTTAAATATGAAACTAATAATACAAATTTCTTAGTATATAGTATGTGATCTGAGAGCATGTTCATATATCTGTAACATAATAGTACATTTCCTTGAATTACATATATAAGTAAAGGAAAAACATCAGTTATCTACCAATATTTTCCTTTTTCTCATCAAACCATAACATAACATAGAAGACAACATCTATCTCATTCCAGACCGATCACATGCCTGAAGTTACTCTCTGAAACATCATTAGCATTGCTCTGTATATTTTCTCAATAATGGTATCAGCAATACATAACATTTAAAAAAGGTTATTCCAGGAATTGTAGGAATTCTTAAGGATTAAAAAAATTAAAGACAAACATTTGAAATTAAGAGCTTGTTGCTTTGTTCTAAAAGATTTCCATTAAATGCATGTTTAATCATATGGTTTTTTTAAGACAAAAAGGTGAAGTAATGTTTCAAAGTAGAAGTTCAATGGTTCTCCACTCTTCTTTACAGATTACAAAGTCCAAGTACCAGAGACATTTTCCACACAAATTTCCTACCCCACATATGCCTTTCTAAGAATAGTATTAACATGTACAGATTGCTATTTATCCTTAATATCCAAATCAAGTAGCCTCATGCTACATATATATGTATCATAGCTCGTCATTAATAACACTTTTTGATTTTTAGATATCCATTCTCTATTGGAATGTTTACATTTTAATGTAAGCATTCAGAAATGGAGATGGGGTATCATTTAGGGATAGAATTACAGGATTTATGGCTATGGCTGTTCAAGTACATAATATACAGTTATCCCTTTGTATCTGATGGGGATACTCAAATATGGTATCACGATTGGTCCACAGATACCCAAATCAAAAGATGTGTAAATACCTTATGTGAAATAGCATTTAATTATTTGTATCCTCTTATACTTTAAATCATATAGATTACTTAAAATATATAAATAATATTAATGCTATATAAATAGTTGTTGTACCTCATTGCTTTTATTTGTATTTTTTGTTATTATATTGTTATTGTTTTTTATATATTTTTCCTAATATTGTTGATATATATTACATTGAACCTGAAGGTGTGTACCCAGATACATACCATTTGACTGTGCATGACTGTACCGACCCATTCTATTTATGTTTTAGCAGAGTTGTTCTAACTTGCCAGTAAAACAGTATATACCAAACATGTAAATATTTTTATAGCCATATTTACTCAGGAAAAAACACAATTAAATGTGTCTGTGTAACCTGACATATTCTTTCCTATTATTATGATCTTGTTCTCTAAGATTATAGACATCTTGTTCTCTAAGATTATGCAAGAAAAATCACTCCACATTTTTTATAATAGTCTTATTTACGACATCTTATATTATTGTATTTTGTGCTATATGCTATACAAAATTAAGATCTTATTAGCATTTTTCACTTTTGAATCCTCCTTGTGTATCTAAGATATTGCATATGATTAAGTCTCAATAATAATTTGTTAAGTAAAATAAAAATAAAAATAAAAATTAATTATTGTTGAAAAAATTTCCAAGTTTGAGATATCTTGGCCGGGACTCTGATCTGGTCTCATTTGGAATTTTGTTTTGATGTTATTTGCAGTTTCAGAAATATGACAGGGTATGGCCACAAGTCACAAGGTTTGCTCAATTAATCATATAGTTTTATGAAATAAAAGATAAAACAGTCATTAAATGATACCTGCTAACATTAACTGATGGGAGTCTTTAATATTCTAAAATATTATTTTATGTCCATCATTTTATTCAAGACCTAAAGACTTGATGAGGGCTCTGTGTACGTGCATAAATATCATCACTGGTATAGAATAAAATAAAAATCATTTCAAAAGAGATTGCATCTAAGTTCTTTCTTGAAAACAAAATATTTAAGTCAGAAATTTGAAAGAAAAATATGCATCTTGTTGCAATTTCTGAAGAAAATGAGTCAAATTAAGCATTGCCACCCTCAGGGAAAAGGGATGAGAGAATCTTTAATTTAATTTTAACCTGGCATGTTCTCTACTCCTTTATAACCTTCAAGATTGTGGCCAATTTCAGGCATTCATTAACTTTTTTGCTAATGTCTCTCTTGTAAACATTCATAGCAGGGCTTCTCAAAATACGGGCTGTATATCACAGTAGGTACTCAGCAGTCTCACTTCAGCTAATTTGGCATTTTCAAAGTAAAATATGAAAAAATAATACATGTTTGTATTATACAACTTTGAAATATGTGAATAGTTATGTGTTCAATGAAATTCCATTCTACTCTTATTTACATGTTCTGCATATAGGTGTTTACCCTAAGTTAGGTGTTCACACCTAACTCAGGTGATCTCAAATAATATGAGGGAAAGCCAAATGCTTTTCAATGAGACTGCTTGGAAATTTAGAGATATGTCATTTATTCTTAATGATAACTATTTTCTTAAAGGAAATGCATGCCAGAAAAGGACATCACAACTAAAAGTTTCATCTGATATTTATTAACAAGATATTATTAATATCATAAAACACAATTACATATCATGTTTTAACTGCATGTTTTAATTCACATTTCTCAGAGTAATAATACATCTCTAATATAAGAAAAGAAAATGGCATGATGGTAATGTATACATTTAAAAAGTATTGATGAAATAAAACTAAACAAACTAAAATATTCTTGGAAAATGTTTGTGAATTTATACATAATGGCACAGTGCATCTAGAAATAAGGTAATCTGAAGTGAAAATTAAACTAAAATAGTGAATAATATCTGAAAACTAATTTGTGATGACAAATATCATATACAAATATGTATTACATGGTTCTTATAAAAATACTTAATACCATTGATAGGAAATAGCTCAGCAGCCTCTAAGATAAACAAATTTTGCTTTCTGAGACAAACACAAAACAAAGTTTTTTAATAAAAATTTAATACTCAAGAAATATGAAGAAATCTTGAGGTAATGTGGATTAACATGGGAAGAGGAAGTCATTATTATTATAAGATTGTCAACTCAACAGGAATACAAGCTCTGACAATTAGATTGGCGAACTTGTCCTAGAAAAATTATTACATACCTCTTTGCTAAAAATCACTTAGAAGTACTCCCCTTGGGAAGCAATGCAGCAACACCAGCAACCAGTCCACCTGCAAAGCAATTTGGAAACTATTTTTCTGAAATAGTTATCGGTGCTGTCATCGTATTATACTCAATGTCCTGAATGTTATCAAAATGTCTTTGTTTCAGTATTTATTTCATCTTCAGGTAAAGAAAAAAGTCATTGGGAGCCAGATCAGGCAAGTAGGGAAAGTTTTCCAATGCAGTTATCTGTTTCCTGGCTAAAAACTCCCTCACAGACAGTAGTGTGTGAGCTCTTTTCTTTTGTTCATCATGAGCTCCTTTTGAATCATTTTTGCACACACCTTTCTTATGCCAAGATTTTCAGGTAAGATTTTCTTAACTGTTTGTCTATTGGTGTTTACTTAGCCTGATGTGCTTTTCACAGTCAGTCATCAATTTTGAAGCATAATTTGATGAATGTTTGCCATGGTTTCATCAGTTCTGTTCCTCATTCCTGGCCACTCTGACCTGTCTTCATCAATAATGCTTTCTCTCCCCTCAGAAAAATGCTTAATGCCTTTGTACATTGTCATTTCCTTCATAGCATTGTACCCATAAGTGTGGATTAAAGTCCCTTATTTCACTTCCATTCTTATCAAGTTGAACAAATTTAATGTTTGTTCATTGTTCTAATTCAATCTCCAAGATTCTTGTAAGGGCACACGAAAACATGCAACAATAATAATGAATATCATTCAGTTAGATACATCACATGTCCACACAAACACAGCTGTGAGACACTGATGCTCAGTGATCATGAAACCTTACCAAGCTGTACAGTGGTGCCAACATAAACACATGTTGCAAAATTCATGAACTTAATTGTCAGAACTTATATGTGAAAAGTCTAAACTTTTTGCCTAAATATTGTTTAAAAACATATAAAAAATGATGCTTAATTTTTTTTTTTTTTTGAGACAGAGTCTCATTATGTAGCCCTCGGTAGAGTGCTGTGGAGTCACAGCTCACAGCAACCTCAAACTCTTGGGCTTAAGCGATTCTCTTGCCTCAGCCTCCCAAGTAGCTGGGACTACAGGCGCCCACCACAATGCCCAGCTATTTTTCTGTTGCACTGTCATTGTTGCTTAGGGGGCTCCAACCAGTTTCAAACCCACCAGCCTCTGTAACGTGGTTGGCGTCCTAGCCACTAAGGTATAGGCACCGAGCCGTTGCTTAGATTTTAAGAAGTTTAAGATCTTTAGAGATGGAAAATTTAGCTTCTCATCATCCCCAATGATCATACATTTAGCATAAAAAATAATCCCTACTATTCTCAAGAAAACATAAATTAGGATAAAATTAAGCATATAAGAAATAGTAAAGTAAAAAAATCACCAGAAATATTATAATCATGTAGAACTTATAAGTGCTTATAAGTGCTTATAACTTATAAGTGACAAATTTTATCATTTGTCATTTCTTTTCTTTTTTTTATTGTTGGGAATTCATGGAAGGTACAAAGAACCAGGTTACAGTGATTGCATCCATTAGGTAAGGTCCCTCTTATAATTTTGTCTTCTATAAGATACTTCCCTTGTGCAGAAAACACTAATTCCACAAAGCATTCTTATAAATTTTTATATACATAATCAGTTGTCTTCTTAAACTTTTTAAAATTTCAGGATACAAATATTTTTGTTGCATGAATTGTTTCATGTAGAGATTGAGTCAAAATTATAAATGTACCCATCACCTGGATAATGTGCAATTTATCTAATAGCTGTGGATTTACCCCATCTCTCATGCTCTCCCACCTGCTCACTTTTCATTGAGTTTTACTATTATTTGTGCACATGGATATTGATCACCTATTTCCAATTTAAAAGTGAGTACTGGTGGTGTTTGTTTTTCTGTTCTGTGATACTTCACTTAGAAGAATGGTCTTCAGCTCCATCCAGGTTGTTAAAAAAGGTTCACCATTTTTTAATGGCTGAATGATACTCTATGCTATATATATAAAATACATTTTATTAATCTACTCTTGTATTGATGGGTATTTGTGTTGATTTCACATCTTTTCAATTATGAATTGTGCGACAATAAATATTTGAATGCATGTGATTTTTTGATAAAATTACTTTATTTTTCTTTTAGTAAATATCAAATAATGGAATAAATAAATACCAAAAATTACAGGATCAAATGGTAATTCTATTTTTAATTATTTGAGATATCTCCATATAACTTTCCACAGAGGCGTAATAGTTTGCAGTCTCACCAACAGTGTGTAAGTGTCCCTTTCTCTCTGTATTCATGCCAGAATCTTTTGTTTTGGACTTTTTGTTACAACAATTCTCACTGGAGTTAGGTGATATTTCAATGTGGTTTTGATACATATTTCCTTGAACATTAGAGATGGTAAGTATTTTATCATATGTTGATTGGCCATTAGTTTAACTTCTTTTACAAAGATTATGTTCATGTCTTTTCCCACTTTTTATAGGACTGTTTGATATTTTTCTTGCTGAGTTGCTTATTTGTTTTTTTTTATAGATTCTGGTTATTAGCCTTTAATCACATGCATAGCAGCAAATATTTTCTCTTAATTTGCAGGCTGTCTATTTGCTCTATTAACAATAAAATACCTAGGAACTTATTTGACCAAAGAGTAAGCTGACCACCACAGGGAAGAACTTTGAAGCACTGAGGAAGGAAATCACATAAGATGCAATCAAATGGAGAACTATACCATCAGCATGGGGCAGCAAAATTGACATTGTTAAAATGTCTGTATTATTCAAAACTATCTATAGACTCAATGCAATATCCATTAAAGTACCAGTGTAATTTGTTGGGGACCAGCCCTGAACTATACCATGAGTTCTCCCAGTGACTGGTGGAGATGAGAGGATGAGGGAAAAAGGAGATTTGAAGACACAAGAAGAAAGTCTTTTAAAGCTAGTTGGGGGGCTGTTGACCTCTAAGAATGAAGACTAGCAGAAGCCCCCCTAGCTGCAGTCTAGCTCCCTTTTTATCACACACATTGCTGATTTAAGCATCGATCTAATGGGGAAAGGCTAAACCCTTATGTCATGGTTCTTGCTGGGCTTGCATTTTCTAACCAAACTATTCCTTTAACTAACTAAGTTAATTAGACTGAGTTACCTCTGACTATTATGACTCTAAGTTATTTATGATCTTAACACAAACAGAGCATGGGGCAGGGAACACAGTCCAGGAGCAGGATGTCAGAGCAGACCCCAAATCAGAACACACACACAAATCTCAGGAGTGGCAGTTAAACCCCCCAGAAAGTTTGTGTGTAGACGAGCTAGCACTGCTGTCCATACCAAGATGACAGAAAAAAAGAGGGATAATTTTCTCTTTTTTCTTGTCTTTTTCATGTCTTTTTCCAACTTATTTTAAATCTTGTTAAGAGAGAAACGCCTTTTTCTCTCCTTATTTGAGAGGAGTCTTTTCTCTCTTAACAAGATTTAGGCACTTCCCTGTTTCCAGTGCCTGTTGTATTCCCTTGCCAACTCCCCAAATGCACTAACTGCCTGAGAGCTCAGCCCCACCCGTGATCAGCCTTGTCTCTCAATGTTCAGTGACCTCTCAGCCGAGTCATGGGGGGGCAGGGTGAATCTGGGGCAAGACAGTTTTCTTGAAGATGCAGGGATTTCAGGCTGTCACTTTGCAATAGAATTTAGGTTTCCCTGATCCACTTCTCTCCTGTCTCTGTTCCCTTTTGCCCATCATCTGCAATCATTTTATTAATTCAATTCCCAATCTATTTATCATAAATAATTAAAAATTGGTTTTAGAATTTTTTAATCATTATATCTAACAATGCAAGCACATCAACTTATGACTCTTCCCTTAAGAACCCACATATCCACCCATAATCATTTTTTTGCAGATCTTAAAAACATAATAATTCTGCACTTCATATTGAACCAGGAAAGAGACCAAATAGTCAATGTAACCTTCAGGAAAAAGGACAAATCTGGAGGTTCACTTTACCAGACATCAAGCTATACTATAAGCTTATAGTAACCAAAATAGTGTGGGTACTGGCACAAAAACAGAGATATAGACCAATGGATTGGAACAGAAAACCCAGATATGAAATCATCCTCATATTGCTATCTGGTTGTTGACAAAATAGATAGCAAAACATATTGAGGAAAAGAATCCCCATTTTAAAATGTTGCTGAGAAAATTGGATAGCCTCATGTAGAAGGTTGAAACAGGATCAACACCTGTTCACCTCTCATCTCTCATAACAATTAATTTGCAATGAGATAACAAACTTAAACCTAAGGCATTAAACGATAAGAATTCTGAAGAAAATGTTGGAAAAACTCTTATAGATATTAGCCTAAGCAAATAATTATCGAGAAGATCCCAAAGGCAATCATAGCAACTTAAATTGATAAATGAGATTTGATTAAATTAAAAAAGCTTCTTCCTAACCAAGGATACCAGTTGTCTGTTACAACATTAAAGGGGAAACAAGAGCATTTTATATTTTCCCATGTATTTATCAGTTCCAGTCCCATACTTTCTTCCTGTAAATACAACTTTCCTCTTGTTGTAATATTTAGTTGAAATAGTTTTACATAGTGAATCATTAAATAATTTGCATACATTTAACTGATATAAAACATTTTTATTTTGTTTCTTTTTTTTTGGTGATATGTTCACAAATTATAGACATCTCTATGGACATTTTCCTTCTCACAGCTTTGAAAATTGTTTCCAGTCTCCATGTAATCATGTAAATTTTAAAATATAAGCCAGAATTTATAACTATCGTTTTTTATTTTGTGGACTATTTCAAGATTTCCTCTTTATATTTGTTTTTTAACAGTTTGACTATAATGATTCTAGGTTTTTTTTCCTTTTGATATATTCAGATTATTATAGCAGAATTTGGTGCATCTTAAGTTTATGTGTTGGTTTTCTTTTTTTTTTTCTTAATAAAAGATAGGAACCTTTTGAAAACTTACGATCAACTGGTTAAATCTGAGATTTTAGGCATGAACCCATCTCTACCTCAATGTGAATGGTTATGTTCTATTTGATTTCTGCTGAGTTTATTGATCTTTCTTCATACATGATTTCCAAGGTTTGGCCAATAGATATCTCCAAAATTCTGTTTCATTTTCTTTCACATGGGTTATCTATTCAGTTGTGAGAAGGAAAGTGAGTTATTCCATTTTTAGGATAAATATTTTCATATAATTTTAAAGAAAAGCTGTTTTCTGAGATCATTTAAATGCATCAGCCATATAAAGGATTTGTCATATTATTATAATTAACTGTAATTGATAAAATGCTTTTAAAAAGTAAAGTGGAGACTCTCTCATGAAGGTAAGGCTCTTGTGTTCAGAAGGTACCAAATTATTATTCTTCAGGAGTGAAACACTAGAGAACAGTTCGAATTTGCCATCTGGAGTAAAAATAAGCTCGGTGAGATAGCAGATGTCAAGGCCAGCTTCTCCTAGTCAAAACCAAATGTAACAAGTAACTCGAGTTTTCACTGGGGGACATTTTGTTTTGGAAGAAATTTTTTACTTTCTCACCATCACTTATCTCTCATTTGTATTTCCCAATCTGCCCAAAGCACAGTTATCATCTCCCTGAATGATCTTTTTCTCATTGTAAAAAAAAAAGTACTGTGTTATTGAAGACAGATTGTTGTTAACCCAATCTCCCTTCTGTTATAATCTCTTTAATTGTTGAAAATGACTCATGTGGGAAGTAGATTTAAAGTGAGGTGATTATTAACAATATCTAACTGAATAACAATTTCACATTTTTTACTATTTTCTTTAAATTCATTAGATGTCTTTTCAATATCTTACATAAATTGGGTGATCATAGATTCTTTTCTAAAATAGCACATATGATTTTATAGTTTCAAATATAGTCTGTGTATATCTTGCACCTTACTAAAATAATTTACAAATTCTTTACGGACAATTATAATAGAATGACTTTGGTATATTTCAAACATCACCTTTGACCATAGCATTTTCCAACATTTTTTGCACCAGAGAATTTCATGGAAGACAATTTTTCCACAGACATGGGTGGGGACACAATGGTTTTGATACGAGTCTGCAAGCAATTGATTGATTACAGTCTCTGTACAGTCAAACCTCTCTGCTAATGTTAACCTGTAATTGCAGCTCCCCCAAGATTATCAGGCATTAGATTCTCAGAATAAGGGTTCAACCTAGTTCCCTCACAAGTGCAGCTTACAGTAGGGTTCTCACTCTTTTGAAAATATAATGTCACTGCTGATTCAACAAGAGGTGATACCAGCCATGAGAATAGCTATAAATACAGATGAATCTTCCTTGTCCACCCTGGTCCATAGCTCAGAGGTTGGGGACGACAGTGCTAACACACTTTTTTTATTTTTCATAGTTTTTACACTGAAAAAATAATTTACAAAGAATTTTCAGTTCAAATTATTTTTATTTCTGATTAACATGCAGATACATATAATTAGGTTACAGTGTTTACATTTGTAACGTACATTTGTAAAGTTTAAGGTGCAACCTTTGATGCTATTGAATGATAGTACCCAATGTTTAACGGGATTTCCTCTTAACGTTCTGAAAAACGTTTTATCTATTGGAAATTTCATTTGTTTTATACTTGGAGTTAGTATGGAAAACCCTAGCCGGAAAAGACTGGGGACATACAAAAAGTACCGTCAATAATCTCTAAACCCTCTGTGTTGTTTGTTATTTATGAATGACTTTGTAAGTATAGGTTCTGTGTGTGTGGGGGGGTATTTCTATTCATTTCATTTATAGGAAATATATTCAACCACAGATCAACTGATATAAGATATTATTTAATGTGAAGCTCAGCCTTCCCTTCATATAGAAATTACATAAATTTATTTTTCCTTAAATTTCCAAGTAGTATCTTCTGGTATGGGTATTTAATTATTTTATATTTTCTTGTATTATGTATTTCTGTAATAGATTAGCCTAATGTTTTCTTAGTAGAAAAAGGTATGTTCTCTAAATTAAAAGGTGATATAGTCTCTTATTTAGTGTTGATTATCACAACTGGCACAATTATTCTCAAATGTCAAAAAGTTCTAAAACATCTCTATTGGGGGGAACGTTTTATGAATTTGTTATTAATTAGAGGGTGACGATATAAATGTATATAAATATAGGTTATATAGAGAAAAATTAATAGCCATTTCATATCCATTGATACTTATTCCTTCCTCCCACTACCTTCCCCAGATGTATGAATTTTCACCAGTATAGTAACTGTTGTTCCTGATTGCTTTCTAAATTTTATATAAAAAATTAAAGTAAAGTATTTAAGTCTATAAATGAGCAGGCGAGGCACGGTGGCTCATACCTGTCATCCAATCAGTCTGGAAAAGGAGAGAGACCTGCTTGAGCTCAGTAATTGGAGACCAGTCTGCACAAGAGAAAGACCCTTTCTCTACTAAAAATGGAAAAAAAAAATTGGCAAATGTGGTAGCAGGTGCCTGTAATCCTAGCTATACAACTGCTTGGGAGACTGAAGTTGGAGGATCACTTGAGCCTGGTGTGAGGTAAGCTGACACCACAGCACTCCCTGGGTAACAGGAGTTAGACACTGTCTCAGGGAAAAAGAGAAAAATCTATAAATGAATGACTATAAACATTATGATATACCTTAATGTTTAACTAACAGTTGATTCAATTTGTACAGTGTGGGGAACCTGTGGCTTTAAGGAAAAGTGTGGACTTCTTGGTCCATAAGTACAGTCTTTTGTCTGATTCCAAATTTTGCATAGTAAATTATTTTATTAAAAAGGGTGCAGCAGAGAAAGATGAAGCTTTTCTTGACTCTTTTAGTGCTTAAAAAAGAAGGATTTTGAAATCAGAAGGTCGCAGGTTCCCTACTGATGGGAGACAGAATAGAAGGGTCAAAGGACTGAAGATGTTTATGAGTATGAATCACAGGATCGTGTGAGTACTGAAGATATAATATATGTTAGAATCTTATTAGTTTTTATGTAATATCACATTAAGCTTACAAAATAATTTTTGATTTTTTTGACTAGGCTAGGTTCTGAACATTCTAATATATGAGAATAATTTGCACATTATTTCTCTATTTTTCATAATCCATAAGGATATTATAAAATTAACAATTTAGGGAAACAGTAGATACTCAGTTGCAAATTTATATGAGCCTATGCCACATCTGTAACATACATTGATGAAGTTCATTTATTTTAATTTTTAATGAAATATTTAACAATGTAATCCAGTGACATCTTAACACTTTCTGGATTTCTGCATTAACACAAATAAATCATAGAAACAGAATTCTCTTTCCTGGCCATCTGAGATTTTTTCTTTAAGTAATTACAGTGAATATAAAAATATACTTAAATAAGAATCTTCCTGTAGAGTCATAACAATGTCTTCTTTTTTCAGAGACTGGATGCCAAAATAAGATCACTGAGGTGGTAATAATATTTTCTTCATTTACAGAAATAGTTTCCAGAGAATTTAAAAAGATATTTATTGCATTATATTAAAGAGCCTCAAGGGATTATCTATATGTGAGTATTCACTATGAAAATCATATGTAAGTATTATTTGATGCATTAAATTTAATAAAAGCCAGGCCAGGGATTGTGGTGCACACCTCTAGCCTCCACTCCTTGGGAGGATGAGGCAGAAGCTTTACTTGAGCCCAGGAATTTGAGGCTGCAGTAAGCTTCTCTAATTGTACCACTGCACTCAAACCTAGGAAATGGAGCAATATTGTCTCAAGAAAAAATTAAAACAAAATTTAAGAAAAGGTCATTCTTAAAGACTTAAAGTGATAGCTGAGATAAAACTTATACATTTAGTTAAATTGAAAAATGTATGATTGCTAATGATTTCACTGAATTTTATGTTTCCATGATACTTTTCCTTTAGGAAAGCCCAAACACTTTATAGTAACTGACGTTTGTGTAAGTCCTTCTCACTCCCTTTTGGCCTTGCGGATATCACGTGACCCTGCCTACATTCCTCCTTACCTCGTTTAGACTTTGATCTCTCATAATATGGCACCTCCTTGATGGAAATTTTCCGTCAAGAAGTGTGAAGGGTCTGAGGAGTTTCCTCACTTGCAAGACAAATTAACCTGCCACGGTTTTGTGGATGCTGAGAAGAGATAAAAATCCTAGATCCAAGAGGAAAGGCTTTTGGACCAGCAGTCAGTAACCAGAGTGCCGACGAGATTAGGGTTAGGGCTCTACTGGTGTTTCCCAAGCCTCAATCTGCCCAGGTAACGCGAGGGACAGATGAAAAACGCAAACGCGGCAGGTTTACCTTACACAGAAGAATACACGCATCTTGCTTTGTCTTCAGCAAATGTTAGAGATTAGGTAAATAATAAGCTGTTTTCAGGTAGCATCTATAGAAGCATTACACTTTGGCCGTACTTTAAAATAAACTTTAATGAGTACAAAGTCTCCAATTCACACTATATGTCAAAGGAAATATATTTATATGGCTGGATTTTCAGACAAACGTGTACTTTGATTACTCATATGAATCAATATGAATACAATAGTAATAAAATTATTAAAATTAATTTATTCATTTGGGTGGGCTCTGAGTAAATATAATTAAAAAGAAAAAATGAGGGATGGGTACTTACAATGATTTCATGTGATACAGTTTGTTCCTTTTAGCCAGTAATGTCGATGCAGCCCAGTTAAATTACTAGTAGGTTAATATAATGGAAAATAACATGTGAGAGACATAAGGATTCAACTGATAAATGAAGAGAAAAGTGTAGGAGAAAATAATAAGGACAAGGAGCCAGAGAATCACCTATGACTCAGGGCAAAGTAGTAAGACTGTGAAGCCAAATTTAGAGACTGGGAACGACTCCCACTAGAAATGTTTGGTCATATCCCAGACAGAATTAGCATTTACCTTAAAATAAAATACTGCATAACAATATTTGATAATAAGTACTTAGAAACACGAATGAATATGATATTTTCAAATTTAATAATTTTCCTTATAATTTTATTTCTTTAAAAAACTCTTATTATCAACTAATTTTGCTTATTGTGCTTTAATAAACAAAACTTCTCTTGGGCACCCTATTTTCTCTTCAAAACATTTTAAATTTCTTGTTAAAGGATGGTAATTTTCCAAATTGCTCCAATATTACTAGATTTAGCTAGACATTTGAATAAATATGTTTATTTTTTCTTCCCTATCTCAGTGAACAACATAGTTCTGGCATGTTAAAAGCCTGATTCACATTAGCCTATAAAATCTTCTAACTGATACTCTTCTTTAAAACCACAATACAGACAATAACATTTGGAAAATTAACACTGACACATTATTGTCTTTTCATTCATAGATACCCTTAGACTGTCACCAAGTATCCTAAAGATACTCTTAATAGAAAAATGATACTATCCAAAATATATTTTGCATTTTTTTTGTTATATCTTAGTCTCCTTTAGTCTAGAACAGTCCTTTTGACTTTCTTAAACTTCAACCCTGACGTATTTGAATTGTTCAGAACAATTAACTAGTAGTATGTCATTCAAATCAGCTTTTTCATATGATTGTTCATCGTTAATACAAATTATGGGCCAGACAGTGAAACATTAAATGGTTTATATTAAAACCTATTAAAACAAAAGTAATTTTTGAAATTTGATGTGCTGTCTTGAGAACTGAGGGATTGGAGACTGAGAATATGCTTAGTAAAACTGCAAAGGATTATAGTATAAATAGAAAAAGAAAAGTCAAGTCCTCCAATGCCAGGAAGGTCCAAGGAACACGTTAAGAATGATTGACATTTATTTTTAAGTTTTCTTCTATGCATAGGTTAATAATATTCAGTAGAATTTGAATATATTTCAATGTATCATATTGAATATATGATACTTTTGAAACTGAAGGAAATAGGACAATAATCAAAATAGTTTTATGGACAAGATGAGGGATGAACATATTTGTCATCAAAATGGCGACTAATACTCATTTCAAAATGGTAGAAACTTTGACCAGGACACAAAACACAAGATAGGGGAATCTGAAATGATATAGTAAACCCCCTCTCCCCAAATATGACATGGAGTTTTATGCCAAAATATATTCAATTTTAAAGGATATGGAGGTATGGCTGAATCTCCAAATAAATATATAAATGAAATATATAATCACAGACAGTGATATTAAATATATTCTATCCTCATTTGAGTGATATGGCCTGATACAAAAAATGGGAATATTTTCTTATACATTCTAGATGTTTTAAACTCTGTACCATCTCACAACTCTTAAGTAGACTGTTTCAATCCAACACAGCTGTCCTTTGAGTCAAAAACTATTTGGCCTTCTCCATTTGGGGGGCAAATATCTATACCCTACAGTATAAAAATTTCATTTGTTTTTAATCACTATTCAAAACATAAAATGTCTCTTTATGCTCAGACGTTAACCTTGTCTCACTTTTTAGTGAGATAGAAAAGACAAAGGATTAAAGCGATAAAGAATCTCATTACACTAGTCTAGCAAGAGATGATATTGGACTCAAGTAATTTTATTGGAAGTAGAAAAAGGTGATTATATCTGAGAAATATATCAGAAAAAATCCAAATTGTAATAAATTCAATTTATTAATGTAATTTTAAATCCTTAAAGTTTTAAGGTAAAAGACAAGAAACAAAGCCCCGAAGCTTTGCCTTTTTTAATGGCCAGGTTGTGAAGTGTAGTGGATTGATTGCAAAAATGGCTTTCATTATCCATGCCTCCCTTAGCAATTTCACTTGGCAGCTAGTCCCATCAGGAGATGGAATCCATTTCCTTTCATTGTGAATCTGATGTTTCATAGTGACTTGTTTCAGACAAATAAAATGTGGCTTTAATGGCACTGGTCCAGATTGAAACTTGAGTCTGATATGTGCCTTGAATGTCTGTCCTTGTCATGATAACATGCCTAGGAGAGCTTGCTAGTAGATTTTAAGAGCCATGTGGACAGTAAGACTTATGGAAGAGCAATAAGGTGCACCAGCAGATGACAACCAACCTTTAAGAAGAAGAGAAAACAACTACACCCATGAACTGAACCTTACTGCAGATGCACGGGGGAATATTTGACATAAGAGAATCACTTAGCTCAGCCCCAGTCTAAATTGCTGCTGAGTTGCGAGAGAAGTAAATGGTTGTTTAGTTAAACATCTGAGTTTTGGTATAATCAGTTATTCAGAAATAGCTAATTTGTATTAAAAAAAACAAACCTGTAAAACCCGTAATGAAGAATAACAGTGGATGAATTTGAAGATGTATTACAAAATGTAGTATTCAATATTTTAATACTAACATAGCCATATATTTCCCTACAGAGTAATCTTCCTTCTCCTAGACTCTTAGTTTTGTTTTGTTTTGTCTTTAAACTGCAAACCATTTTAGTTGTGACATACAAATATATATAGTTTATATGAAGGAAATAGCTCCAATTGATTTAAATAAATGAACTAATTATTAGGATTTTATTGTTACATTTCCATTTAAGATACTTTGCTTTTTTGTTGTTGTTTTTTTGTTTTGTTTTGTTTTGTTTTGTTGTAGAAACAGAGTCTCACTTTATCACCCTTGGTAGAGTGCTGTGGTGTCACACAGCTCACAGCAACCTCCAACTCTTGGGCTTCGGTGATTCTCTTGCCTCAGCCTCCCAAGTAGCTGGGACCACAGGTGCCCGCCACAACGCCTACTATTTTTTGCAGTTTGGCCGGTGCCAGGTTTGAACCCGCCACCCTCAGTATATGGGACCGGTGCCATACCCACTGAGCCACAGGCACCGCCCTTAAGATACTTTTTAATGTTATTTTTTTAACTGTAGAGTAATATGAGGGTACAAATATTTGAGTTATATTGTTTTCATTTCTAAGGTAAGCTTCAAGTTGTAGTTGAGCCCTTTACCTAGGGGGCGTGCTGGAAACCCACACATTGTGTGCATTAGGTGAGATCCCACCAGTTACACCCCTCCCCCCTCTCCCCTCTCCCTCCTTTCTCCTGTCCCTTGCTGTATTACACTTGTGTTTTTCTTTCGTGAGGGTGTGTAGTTGTATGATTTAAAGATGTGAATATTTTTTATGACTGTTTCCACTGCCTTGTGCTCAGAAACAAATTTCATATATCTAGGAATATACATTCCTTTCTCTTTTGTGTTAAATAATTTCCAAGTGCCTGATTCTTCACACTCTTTGAGCACTAGATATGTGATACTGCATTTACATAACAAAGAACTCAAAAAACTAACACCAGTGAGTACAAGATCACTGAATGACTAGTATCAAGTTAAGTAAATAATGGAACATAGACATGCTGTGTATAAATTACTGGTCTACAAAAATGATTGAAAAATTGAGTCACCAACAGTACTATTCATAAACACATGCATGTACAAGGAACCAGAGCTCATTCCATGCTGAAATTTTGTTCACTGTAAATGGAAAAATCTAAGATATTGATCTTAAAAGAGTTCAGTATAAAAAAAATTGAAGCAGGCATTCCTAATTACCTCAAATTATTTGAAGATAAATATCATAATGAAAGATAATAGCATGGCGCCTCCATCCTGTCTAAAATATTGGGAATTTGTAATCTCCAGAGGTAATTTTTGTAGTTCCTGCCTATGAGGGTGTACAATTATAGCTTAGTTAATTCATGCAACACTGAAAAAAATATTATCCCAGGAAGTCAATGATATGAATTCTAGACTATGCCAAGAGTCGTCTTTTCCATAACATATACTCAAGAATCTCTACCGAATTCTCTGTAGTCATGCGAGAGACTCCCAGTAGGTAGATTATGCATGGTCGCATCTCTAATATAGATTGAGTGTCAATGTTAGTTGGTATTAATATATCATTTCAGGAATGTGAAGAATCCAGAACAGCAAACTATCATCCACTGCGCCATATAAACAATTGTATACTTCATCTAATGTCATAAATTGAGTAGCCAGATGAACCATATCCTTTCTCCCTAACTTTTGTTTGCATGTTATCGAAATCTAGCAGATTCTGTCAGCAGTAGCCAAAGCTAGTAAAATAGATATAAACAACCCTTCCAAAACTCAAAGGGAAGTTGACTTTTTAGATCTATTTTTAGCTTCATTGCTAGTTGACAAAGTTGGTGATAAATGATCATGTTGTATCATTCTTTAAGCTACACATTCATGTATTTTAGTTATCCTACAAAGATCTTATCCCTGCATATGTATGAAGAGAATTTCTTTCTGTAACCTTTCTTATCAGAATGAGAGAAATAAACTAGGACCATAAACCCAGGAGTTGTTTAAAAATTTAAAATCTGAGGTCTTGTCTTCAAATTATTGAACTCACATAGGCATTTAGTAAATATTCCACTGATTAAAGTGCTGCTTTTATACAAAACTAAACCTATTTCATTTAATATGTATCAGTCAACATTGGCCTGATGTTTTTCCTATGGAAAATGGTCCCAGAATGGGAAAATGTTACAGCCAAAAAATGGTATAATATTATTTGTAATAAATAGGGCAAATGCTTTTTCAATAAATAGGGCAATGCTGAAGGAACTTGATAAAGTGACTTCCTCATTCAATTACTACCACTTTAAAAGAAAATGAAATACAATGAAAGATTAATCAAATTCAAGTCAGCTGAGATTGTAACTTCAGATTCTTTGAAATCTAGACATAGAAAATTTTGTGTTTAGATGACTGACTCCAAACATTTCTTAAGACAAAATGTGCCTATGTGACACATGTGTCACCAAGAATTTGACAAGGACATGAATTTAAAAGACTAAATTGTACAATATAGCTTTTTGATTGTCACATTATGGCTGCTTTAGCTGAAACTCACACAGCTGAGAAAAATTTTAATATGTATTATTCATCTTAGATAAAAGGTGCTATATCTGGCAGGTGAAAAATAATATCAACATTCACAAGGCATGAACATTAAAAATAGGCCATGGGGAAGCAGGAATCCAACGTACTCAATTCTAATATGAAGGCAGTAGATGATCTCATAGATGGTGGGAGTTAGGGAAATGAGGGATTGGAGACGAGGGAAGAGGAGAGGGGTCATGGCGCATGGTACATCTTTGGGGGGCAGGACACAATTACAAGGGGGACTTAACCTAACAACCACAATCAGTGCAACTTAATTCTTTGCGCCCTCAATAAATTCCATAGAATAAGAATAAATAAATAAATAAAATACGGAAAGTCAAAAAGTGATTTAAAAAAAGTCCTGAATGTAGAGAAATGCTGGTGCCCTGTAGGTAGGAATGTAAATTAGTACAACCAGTATTGAAAACAGTATAGAGGGTGCTAAAAAGAAGTAAAAGTAGATCTAACATACGATCCAACAGTTCCACTGCTGGGTGTATATCTAAAAGGAAATCAGCGTATCGTAGAGATATCTGCACGCTCATGTAATTGCAGTACTATTTGTAAGATATGGAAGTAAGATAAGTATCTCTTGGTAGATGAATCAGTAAAAAAATGTGATACGTACATACAATGGGATATTACTCAACCATAAAAAATGAAATTCTGTAAATTGCGGCATGAATGGAACTGGAAGACACTATGTTAGGTGAAATAAACCAGCACAACAAGAAAAAAAAAAATAGGTCATGTGAAAGACAGAAAATCTTCCACCTCACCTTCCTTTCACAGAAAAATTTCTACTACACAATTTAAATTGGACAGACATTTTTATTTCCAGGGTAAGTCAATCAAAAAACAAGGGATTCAAAGTTGTTAAAATATTTATCAAATGCCAACTGGCACTTGAAAAACTTTGAAATTTTTCTTTTAAAACAAATGAAAGGATCTCTATTTTTCTCTTTAGATAGAAAACATACTGGCAGGATTTCTTCTGGTGTAAATGATTATCAAGCTCCTCATTCCGGAGAATTTAGATGTTCTCAGAATGAAATTATACACAAATATACACCCTATTTCTAGACAATTTTAGTTAGTTATGTTGACATTTATCACTATTGGCTGTTATATTTGGTTTTGTGAAAAGCTAAAACAATATATGATACTGGTTTTCATCATTTTCATTGTAATTATAAAGACTTGTGCCATTCTCTCCAATTCTTTGATTATTAACCTAAATGTGTCTTTCTGTCAGTTTGGGATTATAGTAGACTAAGCTATTCTTGTGAAAGTATAAAGTTCTTCCCTTTGTTAGAATGATGATATATGTAGAATATTGCATCTGGAGTAAGATTTATCTGGTCAATATTTTCTTGCATGCCTAGGAAAAGACTTTAAAGGCACTGTTGACACAAACATTAGATATTTAATGAATAATGAAAATAATGAATTTCTAAAATCAGGTTAGGAACATGGTAAGTTACATAGATTACACTCATTAGACCAACTAGAAAAAAAAAAAAAAAAGCCCAATGAAACAATATGAATAATAAAGTAGGAGGGAACTGGAATCAGATGGTAGATGGCTAAGACAGAAATCTCAATTATATTTTCTATCTCTGATCTTTAGTGTTGAATAAAAAGACTTTATATTTCTTAATAATAGTAACATACTTTAGTTTCAATGGAAGCTAATTAAATTTAATGTTTTGAATTTTTAATTAAAAATAACATTGTCCATATATGATTGGGACCCTATAAACTTAATAAGATTGTTCAGTTTCATGTGTTTTGGTAGATTCATACATCTGTGAAATTGTCACCTAGGGTATATATGCATTTTACAACCTCAGTGGGTATATCATGTTTTTGGAGAAATGTCATCGTGTTATAGTTTGAGAGTAATTTAATACTAAGTATTCGATCTAAGTAGAGCAAGCAAAACATATAATACAATAAATTTCAATATATTCCAATACATTTTTTCCAAAAGGTTAGAAAAAACATTGTAACATCAGTAGTACATTGATTTTTATATTTAAATTTAAATATACTGTTTTTTGTAGAAAATTAAATTCTTCTTTGGCTTCCCTTATTCTTGTATTTTCTAAATGTACTTGATAAAAATCACAAATGGAAAACTCACATAGGAAAATGGATTTCTTTTTTTTTAAATTTTGAGACAGAGTCTCACTCTGTCACCCTGAGTAGAGTGCTGTGGCATCATAGCTCACAGCAACCTTAAACTTCTGGGCTCAAGGGATTGTTCTGCCTCAGCCTACCAAGCCACTGGGACTACAGGCAGGGCTCGTTTAATTGTTCTCTATTACACAATAAGGCTCCTTTAATAGGAGCCTTTTGGTAGAGACAGGATCTCGTGTTTGCTCAGGCTGATCTTGAACTCTTGAGCTCAAGCAATCTACCAGCCTCAGCCTCCCAGAGTGCTAGAATTACAGGCAAAAATGAGCCACTATGCCAGACTGACAGAATTTTCAAAAATCCAGTATTATTTGCTTTTCTTTTGATTAATCAATAAATGTTATTATGAATTGTGTTGACCATAGACATATTATTATAGGCACATTTCTTAATTAAAATTTATTAAACCTGCAAAAGGTTTCAGATAGTGTCTCTGGTGTGCAATATATTTGAAGTTTATGAAAACTGCAGCATTTATATCCACCATAGCCTCTCAGTTCACTGGAATAGTAATGAAGAATATTACTCTTAGGAGACAAATTCATAAATTAATAAATCTTGGAGTGATTTCATTGAAGTTACTGAAAAAAATAATGCCATTCTTTTTATGGATGAGTGCATTCTATGGTGGGGGTGTGTGTATACACCTAATTTCTTTATCCACTCTTAAGTTAATGGGCACTTAGATTGAGTCTACATCTTTGCAATTGTCAATAGTGCTGTAATAAATGAGTGTCTATGTCTATTGATGACTTCTTTTCATTGACTTAGATACCAGTAGTGGGATTGCTGGATGGAATGTTAGGTCTAATTTTAGTTCTTTGAGGATCTCCATACTGTTTTCCATATAAGTTATGGGAATTTGAATTCCCACTAATAGTGTACAAGTTTTCTTTATTCACTGGATGGACACTAACATCTATTGTTGGCTTACTTCTATGATGATTGGAAGGTAAAGGGGTGGTAAGGAGGTTACCTGTCCTGTGACAGGGCTAAGGAGGTATCTCATCACAGTTTTAATTTTCATTCACCTGATGACTAGTGATTTGGGGCATGGTTTTCATGTTTGTTGCTACTCTAGTTATATATATTGATGAGTTTTAATGATGACACTTTTCACTCACTTATGATTTGTCTAATATACTATGCATCTTTAATAAAAATTAGATATTTCTAAATGTCAAACATTTTTTACTATATGGTTTAGTGATCTAACCAAATAAATATTTCATAAATGTACATATGTGTCAATTATATATGTAGTATTCAACAAGTGTTTAATAAATTGTCAATATGTGGATGCATTGATAGGATAGAATCATATTCAATTATCAAAGTGTCATTTCTCAAGGAAAAAAACATTTGGTACTTCTCAGCTATTGGAGGTGAAGGTGCAAATTGTTGACAATATGGGTGAGGTCTATGCAATTTTTTTATGTGACTCCAAAGTATTAATGCAAATCCTGTCCAGAACTCTCTACCTTCCTTCCCAATTCTTACCTATTTATCAATTTCATTTACCTAATCATTAATATCCACCATACCGGTTTCTTTTGGGGTACTACGTTAAATAGTCTACATTGACTTAGATTTCAAAATAGAAGACCCATTTATGCAAATTTTATTTTTCAAACATTGCTGCCATATTTTCCAGGGTGTCCTGATACTGCCACGAAAAGACCAACTAAAGCCTAGGCAGAGAGAAAAATATTTTGTATTCCTTTTGAAATAGTCTATATCTGAAGGAGGCAAACAAAATTAAATTTACTATAAGTACTAAGTTAAAATAAATAATTACTACATTAAAAAACACATCAACTCAAATGTTAAATATATCATTAAATAATTAAGAACAACAGATGGAACTGGTGGGATCCTTTAATATTCATTCCAGTATAATTTCTGCTATACAAATATAGGTATATATTTAGACTTAAATGTCTTCAAAACCAGTTGTTTGGCTTATGACTGTGAAATTTAAATACATAGAATCACTTCCTTAGTGTGATTATATTTTATCTGTCCTAAGTTGCTAAGGAAAAACTTTAAAGGGAGGGAGTATGAGGATATTATCTCATTTACTGAGTACACTAGTTTATAATATTTTCTTACAATGAACATATAGAAGATAATTAGTCATTGGATGTAGGAGGAATCAGAAGTAGCAATTTGTAAAAAGAAAGAAAAAAAAAAAACACCTCTTGATCATAATACTCACGCTTTAAGAAATCTATTCTATTTGCACTGAAACACAGTAAATTATGAGTCACTATATCAGTTTTTCAATATGACGACCTGTTTGCTTAATTCAGCTTTTGAAACTCAGCCAATTCTAAACATCCATGCTCTTAAATGTGTTTCTTTTATATGTACGTGGCATAAAATAAGATACTTACATTTTTTATAAAGGAGATATTGTAATGAAATTTTATTATGATAAAAACTATTGACAAAACAAATAAACTATGTCCATTGAAACGCTGCACAAAATATTCCACTCATTGTAGACAGGTGGTAATCAAGCCCTCAGATAATTATAAACAAATACACTTTGGACAGTTATATTCAGTGATTCATAAAAAATCGAATTGAGAGGTATGAAAAAATTACGGCATAGAAAAAAGAATTTTAGGTTAGTCCAAAGCAACAACTGCTCTGAGGTTAGAGTAATGTTAAATCCATCAATCATTTTATGTCAAGAATTTTTATAATTGTTTTTTTCCTCACTCTTTATAGTGAAAAACCAAATGTGAAGGATCGATGTTGTACACACCTTCAATCTCTACGGTGTTTTAAAGTTAGTTTTATGCTTATATTATACTGTTATTCTAGTCACTCTTTTTAAATTTCCAACCACATTAGTAATTTAATTTTCATTTTTTCATTAAAACCTTCACATTTTTAGCAAAAATAGTATAATTATTATGGAAGAAAATGCATTTTATATTAGGTCAAACTAAATATGTAAAACATGGTTTTGATAAACTGCAAAATTGAAAAATTATTTAACTTTGACTCAGGTTCCTCATGAGTAAAGTGAGTGCAACCAATTATGTCTAATATTTATTTATTCATTTGTTTATTTATTTATTTATTTTTTGAGACAGAGTCTCACTTTTTCACCCTTAGTAGAGTGCTGTGGCGTCACAGCTCAGAGCAACCTCCAACCCCTGGGCTTAGGCGATTCTCTTGCCTCAGCCTCCCGAGTAGCTGGGAATATAGGCGCCCGCCACAATGCCTGGCTATTTTCGGTTGTAGTTTGGCTGGGGCTAGGTTTGAATCAGCCACCCTTGGTATATGGGACCAGCGCCCTACCCACTGAGCCACAGGTGCCACCCAATCATGCCTAATATATATTTAAAAATAAATATTTATTGACGTATAGTATACTTATGAAAATATGTCTACATTATTAATGTTCAAGTTGATAAATGTTCCTACGTTGGACTCATCCATGTTACCCTGATTCAGATGGAGAAACAGTATTAGCAGCATTCCAGAACCCATCTCATACCCCTGATAATCAGTTAACCTCCTTCATCTCAAAGTGCCGACATAATGATTAGTAATACACTTGATTACTTTTTTTCCACTCTAGCCCCCCAAATGGAAATTATAGAGTAGGAAAACGTTTACATCTGGCTTCTTATTAAACATTACCTTTAATTACTTTGGCTTAATAATAATTCTTAATGTGCTAGGTAAAATCTACCACTTTGTTGTCCTTTTGCAATTGTGACTTGGCTATTTCAGATTCTTGCATTTCCATATAATTTGCAGAAAAACTATTTTAATCTTTTGAAAGTGTCTAGGATTTTTATTAGGATTGCATTGGATATATTGGTGAAATTAAGGAAAATTGATACCTTTAAATATTACATCTTTTGAACCATAAATATAGACATTATTCTAGTAAGCTAGATTTTCATTCTTTTTTTTTTTTTTTTTTTCTCAATTATGCTTTGGAGTATGGTTCTCTCTACCTCCATGTGATCAAAATTTTTAGCTTACACACGTGAAACATGTGTCATCTGTCTTTCTCTGCCTGGATAATTTTACTTAAGATAATGATCTCAAATTTTGTCCATGTTGCTACAAATGACATGCTTTCATTATTTTTATGGCTAAATATATACCTTTGTTTATATACACAGCATTTTCTTTATTCTGTCATTCATTGATGACACTTGGGTTGATTCCATATCTTTGCTATTGTGAGCAGTGCTGCAATAAACAAGTGAGTGCAATTATTGCTGATATATTGATTTCATTTTCTTAAGGTTAATTCATGGTAATGAGCTTGCTGAATCAAACGGTAATTCTCTTTTTAGGTTCTTGAAAAATCTCCACACTGGCAATATACTAGTTTACATTTCCACAAACACAAAGCATTTGTAAGTGTTCCAAATTCTCTGCTTCCCCAATACCTATTTTTTATCTTTCTAATAATAGAAATTCTGATTCTGGCAAGATAATATCTCATTCTTATTTTGATTTGCATTTCTTGGGTGATTTGCAATTTTGAAAAATTATCCATATACCTGTTGGTTGTTGGTATGTATTCTTTTGAAAAATGTCTATTCAAACATTTTGCCTATTTTTGGTTTTAATTTCAGATGAATATGAGAATACAAATGATTAGGTTACATCATTTGCATTTGTTAGGTAAAGTTCAAGTTGTAGTTGAGACATACATACCAGGGAAGTATGCTGTATACACTTACATTTTGCCCATTAGGTGAGAGGTTATGAATTACTCTCCCTCCTTCCCTCTATCCTTTCCATACCCTCCTCTCACTTGAATTTAATTTAGTTTTTCTCTCATGTGGGGGTGTAGTTGTTCATCCATGGGTATCACATACATTAGATACTTGTTTTTCCATTCTTGTGACACTTTACTAAGGAGAATACTCTTCAACTCTGTCCAGGTTAATGCAAAAGACAAAGTCTTTATCTTCTTTGTGGATGAATAATATTCTGTGGTATATGTTTATTAGTTAACATCAATTTGTTTAATTGCTGGGCACTTGGGTTGATTCCACATCTTGGCAATAGTGAATTGAGCTGTAGTGCACATGCTAGTGCAAATGTCCTTATGATAAAATTGTGTTTTTTTTTCCTCTGAGTTGATATATAGTAAGGGGGTTGGGAGATCAAATGGAGGTCTAGTTTTAGTTTTTTGAGTATTCTCCAAACTCCTTTCTATAAAGGCTATATTAGTTTGCAATACCACCAGCAATGTAAAAGAGCTCCATTCTCTCCACAACCATACCAGCTGCTGTAGCTTTGGGGTGTTTTGATGTGGGCTTTTCTCAGTGGGATTAAGTAATATATCAGGGCCTTTTCGGGCATTTTTCAGATGATTAGGGATGATGAGCATTTTTTCATGTGTTTGTTGGCCATTTATCTATCATCTTCAGAGAAGGTTTTGTTCATGTTTCTTGCCCACTTATGTGATTGTTTGCTCTTCCCTGTTGATTGGTTTGAGTGAGTTCTATGTAGATTATACTTATCAGACGTCTGCCAGATTTGTAGCTTGCAAAAAATCAACTCTCTATTGTGTACGTCGTTATGTTGCATTTGTTTCCACTTTCATATTTATTTATTTACTCATTCTGTTAGCTTTTTGGGTTAATCTTTTTAGAATATTGATTTTCAGGCTTTGCTTTTCTGTGCATTTAAATTTATTGACCCCTGTATAAGTTTAGATGTTCCTTGTAAATTTCATATTGCATATTTTAATTACCATTCAGTTAAAATAATTTCCATATTTAGATGACTTTTTAATATCTGAGAATATTGCATGAAACTGATTATGTTTCAAACAATGAAGATGTACTGATTTTATCTGTTGTTATAGATTTATACGTCAGCTCCATTATGGCAAAAGAACGTATGTTTTTTGATGTCAGGAACGTGAGGATTTGTTCATGTTGCTTTACCAACCAGTATGTTGGCACATACATGAAAGATTTGACAATATTCCATATAGGCTTATAATAATAATTATTTGCCCATTGTGGGCACATTGCCCTTACTTCTTACATATTCACTGTTTTCAACAATTTATTCTACCAGTTTCTATACATATTCATTAAAATATTGCTACATAATGATTGCTTTATTTCTCTTTTTTAGTATTTCAGATTAATATAAGTTTGTATGTAATTAGATTACATTGTTTGCATTTGTTAGAAAAAGTCCAAGTTGTATTTAAGTCCTTCACCCAGGAGATGTACCATATACCTCTACACTGTTCCAGTGAGGCGTGAGCTTACCGTATTCATCTCCTCCCCACCTTCGCCTTCATGAATTGTCTCACTTAAAGCTACTTAACTCTTACTTCTAAAAAATTAATTGTTCTTTAACTCATATTTCTCTTTCTTTTACTTTCTTGAGATATCATCACCTTGTATTTTTATTTGATAAGCATTTTGAGTCACATGATAGCTATTCTAATTTTCTTTTATCGGCCAGTATTTATTTTCTCTTACTAACATATTTCTCATTTCCATTGCTTCCTTTTCCAATCACTTTCATTGTCTTTTCACTGTCTTACTTTTCTATTCTATCTGAAAGCACATTTCTTGTCTCTGAAAAACTTTTTTTTTGTAGGTTTTGGAATACAATTTTTATGGATATGAATTGATTTCCTCTTTATATTTTCATGATAACTGAACACAAGGATTGTCAATTCTAGCTTGGTAGTTTTCCTATCACCATGTTAATTATGGAATTCCATTGTTTATTGGCTTTCATCACTTCTGTTCAACAAAAGCTAAAAAATTTTTATATGTGGCTCCAGGGGGATTAATTTGTATTCTTTTCCATTTGCTTTTACAATTCTTTCTTTACTTCTAGTTTTTCTTAATTTTACTATAAATTTCATGGAGCTGCTCTACTGTTCAAGACAGAGTTGCTTTAAAATATGGGTGCCTTTGTGGTTCTCTGATGCTTTCAAACCACTTCATTTTATATCTATTGTATAACTTACAATACTTTTTTGAATAGGTTTTCATTAATTCTATAAAATCATAAGAAACAGAACCTCTTAAAGTTTTTAGAGACCTAAAGTAACTTCATAAATATAATGTCTAATATATAATCAGTAAAAATGTTTTATCACTCTTTTGATCAAAGTACATTTTCTAAAATTTAAATGTTAACTAATTAGTAATAAAGTATTTTAAATTATTTATTACTTACTATTATAAATGTATTGACTTTTAAAAATCATTTTAATAAGTATTACAATTTCCCAAAAATTTCAAGAAGCTACTGATGTGTTATTAAGATAGCAATTTTATACATTTATGGGAAAAACACTAGTTATAACATGTAAAAATGGTTGAAGAATAATAAAATAATGTCAGAATTTCAATAATTTTAATAAATGGGGTTTGTTTTTTTATCATTACTATTGTGATAATGTTATTTTTCCTTCAAAAACAGAAAAAGAAAGTCCATCTTTTGAAGACAGCAAGAAATATATTCTTTAAATAACACTAAATAAAATACATATGTCTACTAAAAATAGTTTCCCAATACTATTTTAAGAAAAGATAAAACATTATTTGCATATGAAGGGCATAGATAATTATTTGTCTGTTAAAAGTGTGTTTCTTAATTTATAAATCAATGTTATTAAGAAGAAAAGAATAACTTATGTGGAGCAGTTCAGAACTATTGACATAGGAGTCATAGATTGTATTGTTTCGAAAGTGATATAAACTGTAACTTATTAAAGTAGTATTTATGAAACTAATGGCAGAAATCACAAAATGTAATTTTATGGAAATTTAGATAAAAATAGACAATTGTAGCATGCAAATCGATACAATTAAAAATTAGACACTTTTGATTTTCAATGTATTCATTTACAGAAATAATTTCATCGGTTTAATTTTTTCTTTGAAGTCAAAGTATACATTAACATAGAAAATATTTCTTCTGAGCAGTTATTTATAGCAATTCTGTAATATAAAGATAATTTCTAGAATAGTTAACACATCTTCTGTACAGAATAGGTAAAAATTCAAAAGCATGAAGAGATGACCCACAGAATGGGTGAAAATGTTTAAAAACTACACATTTGATAAGAAAATAATAACAGGATATACAGGGAGCTCAAACAACTTAATAGGAAAAAAAATTCTATTGAAAATGAGAAAATGATCTAAATAGACTTTTCTCAAAAGAAATTATACAAAGGGCCAATAGGTGTATGAAAAAATGCTCAGAATCACTAATTACTGGAGAAATGCAAGTCAAAATTACAATGAATTATCATCTCACCCCAGTTAAAATAGTTGTTATTCAAAACACAGACAATAATGAATGCTGGTAAAGATGTAGAGAAAGGGGAATACTTCATTGTGGCTCATGCCTATAATTCCATCCCATAGGGAGTTCAAAGTAGGAAGACTTTTTTTTTTTTTTTTTTTCTGAGACATAGTCTCACTTTGCCACCCTAGATGGAGTTCTCTGGCATCAGTGCTTACAACATTCTCAAACAAGTGATCCTCTTGCCTCAGCCTCCCAAGTAGCTGGGATGACAGCACTGAACCATCACATTTGGCTAATTTTTCCATTTTTAGTACAGGCATGGTTTCATTGTTGTTCAGAGTAGTCTCCAACTCCTGAGCTCAAGCACACCACCAATCCATGGGCCCTGGCTTCCTAAGGTGCTAGGATTATAAATGTGAGCCACTACACCAGGCCATAGTGGGAAGAATTTTTTTCTTTCTTTTTTTTTTTCTTTTCTCTTCATTCTTTTTTTTTTTTTTTTTTGATACAGAGTCTCAGTATGTCACCCTTGATAGAATGCTGTGGTGCTCACAGCAACCTCAAACTCTTGGGCTTAAGTGATTCTCTTGCCTCCCAAGTGTCTGGGACTACAAATGCCCACCACAACGCCTGGCTATTTTTTGTTGTTGTTGCAGTTGTCATTGTTGTTTAGCAGGCCTGGACTGGGTTCATACCCTCCAGCCCCAGTGTATGTGGCCGTCGCCCAAACTACTTAGCTACTAGCACTGAGTCATTTTGGAAGATTTTTTGCGGTCAGAAGTTCAATATCAACTGGAGCAGCACAGTATGACCATATTGCTACAAAAAAATTTAAAAATGAGCCACACGTGGGGGTTCATAACTGTAGTTCTAGCAACTTTGAAAGCTGAGGAAGAAAGATCACTTGGGGAGTTTGAGTCTGCAGTGAATAATGAGGCTCACTACACTTCAGGCTGGGTGACGCATAAGACTTCTGGAGAGAGAGAGAGGAGAAATCTGAGTGCACTGTTGTATACAAATGTAAATTAGTATAGTCACTCTGAAGAACAACATAAAAATTACCCAAAAAGTAAAAATAGAACTGCCATATGACTCAGGAATCCCACTGCTGAGTATGTCCTAAGAAAGGGAATTCAGTATATCCAATCAGAATATCTGCACTTTCATTTTGACTGCAGGACTGTTCATAATAGTCAACATATGGAATCAACCTTGAAAGGGATAAAGAAAATATAGTACATATATCCAAAGGAATATTATTCATCCATTAAAAAGACTAAAATACAACCACCTGCAACTAGATGGATGGAACTGCCATGAAAAAGACTAAAATACCACCACTTGAAACTAAATGGATGGAACTGAAGGATATTATGTTAAGCAAAACAAGCCAGGCACATGAAGACAAATATTACATGTTTTCATTCACTTATATGCAAGTTCAAAAAAATTAAACCCCAGGAGACAGAAAGAAGAATATTGATTACCAGAGACTGAGAATAGTAGTGTGTGTGGAGCGGGGGGGGGGGGGGGGGTGGGCGGGTGGGGGGTGGAATTTAATAACAAGACAATGCTTAATGGGCACAAAGCTAGAGTTAGAGAGAATGAATAAGATGTAGTATTCAGTAGCACAACAGGGTGGCCATTGTAAAAAATAATTTATTGTATATTTTAAAATAGCTAGAGTTATTTAAGTGAAATTGGAATATTCCTAACACCAACAAATGATAAATGCTTGAGGTAATGGATCCCACAGTTACCCTGGTTTGATACATGTGTTAAAAACATCACATGTACTCCATAAATAGACGCCACTATTATTACCCAATAATAACTAAAAATTAAACAAATTACAAAGGGAAAAGTTGCATGCATATACGTACCCTATAGATATGAAAAACTTTTAACTAACCCGTACTAAATAAATGTTGTAAAATTACAAAGAAATGTTTAATAACTTCTAACATTCATGAATATATAATGCAATGTATTTATGTCACTGAATAAAATAAGAGAGGAGAAAGCAAGAGAGAGAGAGAGGAAAGAACAGGGGAGAGTCAGAGGAGGGGGAGATAACATCAACCATTTCTTTATCTTTGTATTGCTGAATCACAATACAAAATCGGATTCACAGCACATTAGAATATTAAAAAACAACAACAACCCTGCCGTGAGAATCATAACGGGCTAAATAAGAACACATGTTAGACAATTTTGTTCTCATTCAACAAAGTAAAATTAAATGTGTGTGTCCTTATTTGGTCATTTAAATATTTGGAATACATGTTATTCTTTTTTAATTAGAAAATCCGAGCTGATTTTTCTTTAACTGTTCCCAGTTTGACACCTACAACAATTCTATATTTATTTTTACTCCCACTTAGTGAGTTGTGCTAGCTCCTCAAGTATGTCTCTTTCCCATTTGAGTTGTAGCTCCTCATGCTGCTAGCCATTGGGTTCTTTTTCCTTTATGCCTTTGAAAAATCACTTAGGGATAGTGCATTCTCATGCTCTCTAAAATAATTTGGAGTCATCAACTACATTTGTTAATAGTAATTTTGGGGTAATAAGCAACCTTTTACACATGCAGAGTTTAAATTAAAGGGTTTTGTTTTGTACTGTTTCAATTTGATCATCAAATTATACGTATGTCTCTCATATTTCGTTACTAGTACCTTTTTCTGCGCCTGACTCTGTGGGACAGACTAAACACTAGCTACTGTTCAGCTCTGGCAATAGTTCTGTCTTCCTTTAAATCCATGAGTGCAAACAGAAATATCATAATAAATAAATAGCAAGAATCACAATAAGTAATTAATTCCAAAAAATCAAGGTTATCGTTATGTCCAAAAATGTCAAAATAATTGTATAAAATGTTTACTGGTGTGATGAATGTGTTCCAGTTACCCGTTTCCTATTTTAAGTGGGTCATTAGGTGAAGATTAAGCTAATAGCCGTAAGCACTGTGTATGTAAGTGGGATAATTAGAAGAAGACATAATATATTAAAATCAAGATCACCCAAAAACAGTACCAGGGACAACTCTTTTGATAAAGGTTTTTCATAAAGACTAATTTGCCAAATTCATCTTCATCAAAACTAAAATTATTGTTTGGTAAAGGAGACGTTTTAGCTCTTAAAAGCATTTTTGCCTTTTTACTTTTCATGTATTGCGATATGCAAACCTTTGCTCAAATCACCTTTAAAAAGCTAAAAAATAAAAACAATAATTACATTTAGCAAAATTATAATTACAAATTGAAGAGTGTAATTTTAATTAGTATAAATTAAGAATCTACACTTTTTTATATATTAAAATATCATTTGTCCATACTCAAAGTACTTGGCTAATAGTTCAGTGAATTAATTATTTGAAGTCGTTTTACCTCTGTGACTTTTTTCCTGGTGGCTTGGTTGGTTATTTTACACAATTAATCACTCCATTAAAAGGAAATCAATTCTACCCTCACAGACATGTGGAGTTAGTGGTTCACATTTAACAGTATAATTCTTTCTCCATTCATGCATTTGTGCATGCATCCGTATTTCATAGACTCTATTATATTCCACTTTGAATCACTGGTTTAATAATTCATTCTTCTCCAACTTCTCTCCTCTATGTACTTGAAGTTTCTATTAATTAGTTAATGAACAATCCAGTCCTACCTCTTAAATTTTTCCTTTTCCCTCATGTTTTTCTTGTTGCTGTATGCATCTTCCTTTTGGGGAGTGCTCATCTCCATTTATGAAATAGCATTAAGCACGTCCTTCAAACTTAATGTGAGACTTTTAACCAGCAAATTTTCATTTCTGATGAAAGTTATTTTCTGTTTTAGCTCTATTAGCTTATTCCCCTCATTTATGAATTTATATTATTATTAACTATGTCTAAAGATGCAAAAATAGGGTTTCCAAAATATTTTATGTATCATTTTAAATATAGAAATATAACCTATATTTCTCCATGGATTTCTCAGACTATTTTCAGGTTTCATATTTTCTTTCGATGTATCTTCCCTTTTATTTTTTAAAGAAAATATTTATCAATTGTTTAAACATATTCCATATTCTGGCAAATTAAAGAAACACAACTGTCAACTATGATTCATCTCATTTGTTTCAACCTAACATTGTTGAAAAACATTCTTACAAAATTGTAATCTTAGATGAATAAATGTAGAAAAGTCTCATGACATATGTGGCAGAAAAATACTTAATATTGTAGCCATACACAGAATTTTTATAAATAAATTCTTTTCACATTTTAAAATTAAGCTTCTTTTTTATACTTTAATAATATTAGTAGTTTACATTCCTATAATAAGATTCAAGGCACATTTGCATTGTTTCAGATTCTATTTTACAACATGTAGTGATATGGAGATAGTCTAAATATTTGTTTGAAAAGGTCAAATTGAAATTTTGTGGTTTTATTCCTAAATATTTTATAGGTTATACCTGTGCAATTATTTTTTTGGGGGGCATAGTATTTTTTTCAATTCCTTCAGTACACACATTTTGGTTACATAATTTGCATTTGTACATTTTAAGTAGACGTTGGGATTGGGCCCTTCCCCCAAAATACACTAGCTAGGTATTAGTTTACCCTCCCCCCCACTCTATTTATGCTGAGTTTTACTGCCCTATGTGTACATACTGTTAATTGACTAGTTCTAATTTAGCATTTATTGTGTACATGTGGTGTTTGTTTTGCATTCCTGCAATATTTCACTTAGAGAAATGATCTATACTTCCAACCAGGTTGTTACAAAAAATTAGATTGCTATTTTTATGGCTGAGCAGTACTACGGGACATACATATATCACATCGTATTAATCTACTCATGAACTGATGGGCTCTGGAAATGAAAAGGAAAGGAAGGTGCTGAGCAGAGACCTCTCTGCTTACTGTTAGGAAGCATCCTGACGGTCTCCCAAAGATGATACCAGATTTGTCTTGCTTTCCATGCTGTGTTTCATGGTCTCAGAAATAGAAGAATGAATTCAGGGACCACAGGCAAACAGAAGCGATAGAGTGATATCAGAAGCGATAGGGTGATGAGAGTGATAGTTTATTGAGGATAGATAGAAAATAGAGGATTGATAGGAAATGTTCCAACACAAAGGAAGGTGTTGCCAAAGGGTTGCTGCTGCAGCTCGTGAGTTCGGGGCTTTTATGCCTTATCTGCCCTCCTAAATCTTGCTCACAAACACTGATTGGGTCCTTTGAAACCAGCTGACTTACCGTTTTCTTTAAATTTTAACTGACTGGCCTCTATTGATCGGCTCTCTGTTTGCTCCTGCCAGGGAGTTTTTTTCATCCAGTCCCCTAGAGGGGTTCTTCTCCTTGCTGTGCCCTGCACTGCAAGGCCCCAAGGGCTGTGCATGTTACAAGGCCCTTTGAGGTGGTTGTGAAATTGCCTGTGGGGATTTTCCAGGCTTGCTGACTATGCCCAACCTCCTCTCCCCACCCACTTCCTTCTTCTCCCAGCTCT
Source organism: Perodicticus potto (assembly GCA_963574655.1). Classification (NCBI taxonomy): domain Eukaryota; kingdom Metazoa; phylum Chordata; class Mammalia; order Primates; family Lorisidae; genus Perodicticus; species Perodicticus potto. The sequence goes on from CAUYRH010103673.1 coordinate 44,793, forward strand.
ATTTCCCCTGTCCTTGTCTAAAGCCTTCTGTCTGCTACCACTAACTTCTCTTTTACATGCCCAGTATGCTTCTTGTAAAATTCAAAGCGGTCTTCCAAGTTCTGAACTTCTTTTTTTAGTTATAGATGTGATTTCTTTGTATGTATTTAACTTGGAGGTGATGAACTACAAATCTCAGATAACTGTATCACTAAAAGTTTCATCAAGGTAGAAGGTTCTGGCTGTCTTGAAAAGTCACAAAGACTTCTGAAGTTTTTTGCATTGTATGTCCATCAGGTTTAACAAACATCACTTTATCAAAATAACGGACTATCGTGACGTCCTGTGAATGTTCACATGAACAAGTACCTTAAAATCATAGTGTGGATGAGAGCAGAATGCTAACATTGCCTACTGAATAAAGAGTAAAATTGCATTCTGTTATCTGCCCAAGAGGAGAGAGGATTAAGAATAATGCCTTTCTTTGGCAAATACCTACATCTACTTTCTGAGGCTGTATTAAATCTATAAAGGATATCATAACTTTTCTGGAAAATGTACTTGAGTTCACCACTTGCTTATGTTTACCAAATTCCATTGCACCAACCTCGATCAATTATTTTATAATAAAAATGTCTTTACTGAGGTCATATTGATCACAATAAACCAAATATTCAAAGTGTACCAGTTTTGTTTTGATATATATACACACTCTGGTAAAGCATCACCACAATAAGGATATTGACCACATCTATCATTCCGGTCAGTTTCTTTCATGCTCCTTTTAATTTATTTCCACCAATCGTCAGCATGACGTCAGCACAGGCATCCACAGAGCTACTTCCTGTCACTATAAAGAGGTTTGAAATTTTCAGAGTTTTATACACAGTATAAACAGAACCACACCATATGTGCTATTTATGCCTGGCTTCTTTCACTCAGCACAATTTTCTTGAGATCAATACACATTTTGCATGTATTGATCTTTTTTTTCCTTTTTATTGCTTAGTGGAGCTCCATTATGTGCATATATTATAATATGTTTATTCACATATTGAATTCGAACTTTGTGTTTTGAAATTCTGGGCTATTAAAAATAAAGTTGCTATGAAAAGAAATGATAAATTCTTAAAGTGATGGATACCCTAATTATTCTGATTTGATTAATTCACATTGTATTCTTGTATTAAAACATCAACTATATCCAATAAATAAACATGAATTTTGTATACCCAGAACAATTCAAAATAAACACTACAAAAATGAAATAAAGTTGTAATGGACATTTATTTACAAGCCTTTGATGAAAATGTAAAAACATGAATGTTTGAATTTCTCCTCTTGTTTTCGATAATGATGCATCAACTACAATGCTAGTTTTCAAAATTTGATTTGATGGTCTGGCAGAATTTATCATAAATAAAATTAAGAGGCCAAGAAAGATTTTTAAATTTCTGCTACAGAATAAAAAAGTTACAAAATCAAACCAGTGAAAGTCAAATTTTATACAAAACTACCAGTTATTTTTCATACATTAGAGAAAAGGACATTATTTAACCACCAGAAAATGTAGGAAAAATGATATATCAAAATATAAGAGAGAATAATGCTAAAATTAAATTAATCCACCTTAATGAAAATAGTCATTAGATTTTTCTTATTTCTGCATAAATCAGTAAAATATTCAAAACAGGCTAACAATGCCAAGAGAATGGGTCTTGTTGGGTACGTCAGGCTCAATAGGATTTACTTTATGTGCAAGAACATAAATAGATAGACTTCTGTTCCTTTGTATATGTGAACATTTCTCATGGAATCTACCACTTCCTCACACATGGTGTGTGTGTGTGTGTTTGTGTGCTTATTTTATGTACATATAAGCATAGGCAATATAGTCAGCACTCACTTATATGTCTATTCAATGAGGTCTAACAATTAAGTTCGCAAAATTGTCCTAGAAAAAGTGCTGCATACCTCCTAGCTGAATGCCACTATGCTCACCCCCAATGTACTCCCCTTGAGAAGCTGTGCACTGACACCAGAATCTAGTCCCCCTTTTGAAGCAATTTTGGAACACTTTGTCTGAAATGACCATCAGCGCTATCATTGTCTGACACACAAAATCACTTAACAATAATGAACACAACTCAAGAAGATACTGCTACCGGTAGACACAAACACAGCTGTCAGAGTTGATGGCCAAGATTACAAAACCTTACTGGATTATGTTTACAGTGCTGCCAATGTAAATGTACAGGGGCAGATTCTTGAACTTTATTGACCTTCATCTATAACAGAACCTAGAAAATATAGAATGTATTAAAGGGGCATCTCCGACAAAATTCTGAAATAATAGATTATTAAAGTGGAATTGTAAGGAGCACTGTTTAGTAGTCTCATCCAGTTAGTTGAAGGCTATAAAAGCAAAAACTGAAATTTCCAAGAAAAGGAAAAAAAGAATTCTGTGATAAGACTGTAGCAACTGTATATAAAATCATGACATCAGGAGAGACGACTTTCTCATATCAGATTTGGATGTCTTTTATTTCTTGCCCACTTGCTCAGGGTAGGAAGGTAGCACTATTTTGAATAGAAGTAGCAAGAGTGGCCGTTCTTCTTCCTCATCTTAGAGGATGAACTTTCAAGATTTCACTACTAAGAGAATTGATCCCTTCACCATTGTAGAAGTTGGGTTTTGATCAAAAATTTCTGAGTGAGCTTACTTTGGTGGTAGAGCATTGTGCTGGTCACTGTGGAGGATGGGTCTGAGAATTTCCTGAAGAACTAGAGTAGTTATGGCAAATTTCTTCAACATGTGCATGTCATTAAAATATTTGATTCCTCTATCATAAAAGAAACTCACTTTAGCTGGGTACAGGATCCTGGGCTGAAAATTGTTTTGTTTTAGGAGATGGAAGGTTGATGACAACCCTCTTCTGGCTTTAAAAGTTTCAGCTGAGAGATCTGCAGTCATTCTAATATTCTTCCCCTTGTAGGTTATGATTTTCTTACATCTGGCTGGCTTGTAGAATTTTCTCCTTCAGTGAGGTGAATGATATGTTAACTAGTTTGATTTAAAATTCAAAAATTTATATAAAATCAGCACAATGTACCTCATTAATACAGTGATGTACACAGTTATGATCTAATAAAAATAAATAAAAAATAAAAAAAATATTTTACTATTGAATATCATTATAGCTATGAGTTTGTCATATATGGCCCTTATTGTGTTGAGATGCATTTCTTATATACCTAGTGTGTTAAGAATTTTCATCATGAAGGATTTTTATAGATATTTTTATAAAACTGTCAAAGTGATTATATATTCTTTGTCTTTCATTCAGTTAATGTGGTGTATCACATATATTGATTTACATCTGGGGAAAATCTTTGTGTCCTAGTGATAAACCTTACTTGATAATGTGACTGATACTTTAGCTATAGTGTAAAACCCTAATAACCATCCTTTCAAAGCTGTTAGAAATAATAAACAAATTCAGTACATTTTCATAATACAAAACCTACGTGTGAAAATTAGCAGCATTTCTATGTACTAAGAGTGAATTAATGAAAACTATACCAAGAAAATAATCCTGTTTATAATAACTCTACATTCACATGCATGCTTAGAATGAATTTATCCAAGAATATGAAAGATCTCTACACTAAAAACTATAAAATACTGATAAAATAAATTGAAAATGACACAAGTAAGTGGAAAGATATCCAATTTCATGGATAAGAACAATGACTATTTGTGGGAGGTAGACAGGCTGATCTCTCCATGGGCCCTTCAATTCAGGGTAAAACACAAAGGTGCCATCTCTGTTGCTCCTTATGAAGACCACTGAAGATGAAAGAACTCTACAGGCAGCCCGGACAGGGTAACGCCATTAAGACCATCCCTGCATGTAGAAACAGCAGGCAGGCAGGCTTTGGACTACTGATCGGCAGTTACATTAGGGAAGACAGTTTGTTTGCCCTGAAGAAGTGAAACTTATTTTCCCTTGTCCCTTTCTGAATGCGTTATTGGGCCTTATTGACAATTTATTACCCTATGTTCTTGACTACCCAGCTGTTACTCTTCCCTCTAGACTTCTGGGGGCTTTAGGATTATTTTTTAATCCTGGTTTGAATTTTGACCTCTTTGCACTTTTTTCATGAATACTTTGTTTTAGATATCAATAAAAGGTTTCTGAGGAGTTGGAGTGCTGTTGCACTGCCTCAAGCTGCCACTTGGTGGATGAAACAATATATGCCTTTCCAGGCTTTTCAGACATCATATATTAAGTTGATGAGAAGTCTCCTTCTTTCTTCAGCACCATTTCCCTTGTCAGCCTCCAGCCTGAATCTGGGACCCACAGGATCCCAACAAATATTGTTAAATGTCCAAGCTAACATGTAGTGATTTACAGATTCAATGCAACCCCTATCAAACTACCAGTGAAATTTTTCACAGAAATAGTAAACATAATCTTAAAACGTATATTCAACCACTAAAGACTTTAAATATCCAAGTAATATAGAGCAAAAAGGGCTCCGCTGGAGATATCACACTACTTGATTTCAAAATACACTACCCAAGCAATTGTTACCAAAACAGAATGACCTTAGTGTAAAAACAGACACATTGGGCAAAGGAATAGATTAGAAAATCAAGAAATAAATCCACACATTTACAGACAATTTATTTTTAACAAAGACATCAATAATACAAAACAGAGAAAGTAGGTGCTCATTTAAAACAGGTGTTGGGACAAGTGGCTATCCAAGCAAATGAGAATACAATTTTACTTATTTCACACCATATACAAAAATTAACTCAAAATGGATCAAAAACATAACTGTAGGGTGGCACCTGTGGCTCAAGGAGTTGGGCGCCAGCCCCATATATCAGAGGTGGCGGGTTCAAACCTGGCCCCAGCCAAAAACTGAAAAAAAAAAAAACAAAAACAACAACAACAACAAAAAACCATAATTGTAAGACCTAAAATGATGAAACTACAGAAAGAAAACATAGGTTAATTCTCTGTGATACTACCCCATAACACAGGCAACAATAGCAAAATTGTACACATGGGTTTATGGCTAATTAAAAATCTTCCGTGTAAAAAAAGAAATAACCAACAGAATGAAGAGACAACCTACGAACTGGAAGTAAATGTTTGTAAACTATACATAAGTTGTTAATATTAAAAATGTATGTTTCTACCAAAATATCACATATTATCTCATGAATATATGCACATGTTATGTGTCCATAAAAATTAACTATAGATAATTTAAAAAATGGTCATAAGTTTCATTGAACTAGAGCACCATCCTTATGACCTCATTTAACACTAATTCTTTCATAAGGACCCTTTCTCCAAGTAGAGACTCATTTTGGCTTAGAGTTTCAACATATGAATTTTGGGAGAGAAGGTTTTCACAATTCTGTTCAATGAAGAGGATAAACATAAATATTTATTGACAAATATATACACAGTAGAACCTCTGCATGTTGACCAGTCTTGGGAAGGTACAAACTAGGCAATATACAGAAATAGTCAACAAAACAGGCCTACCGTACTGATTGTACTGATAAATTCATGTGGTGCATGGCAGTCAGTGACAATTGGGTCAACTTAAGGAGGTGGCCAATGTAGGGAAGTTGTCAACTTTGGAGGTTCTACTGTACATATGCATACACCTCTGAAACAAGTCAGTAGTGATAAAACAATAACCACATTAAAAAATAGACAAAGGATCCCAACGGAATTTCCTTTAAAAAGTCATACAAATTGCCAGCATGCATTTGAAAACATGCTCAATATCACTCATCACCAACAAATGCAAATAAAATAAAAAAGGTATGGCCTCACTTCTGCTAGAATGTCTATTATAAAAAGATGAATAAGTATGGGCAAGAAAGTGGAGGAAAGGGAAACCTTGTACACTTTTAATAGATATGTAAATTGGTATAGCCTTATGGACAGTTTGGACATTCCTCAAAAAAATTAAAAATAAAACTACCACATGGTCCATCATTCCACCTACTGGCATATAATCCAAAAAAATAAAATCAAGATCTCAAGTAGGTATCCTTTTTCCCAAGTCTAAAGAGAATTTCGTACAGATAAACAGTGAAACATTAATTAGCCCTTAAAAAAAGGAAATTGTATCCATTTGGGACAGCAGGGCTGAACCTGAAAATCATTCTGTTAAGTGAAATAAGCCATACATTATGTTCTATATCATATGCATGTGAAATTTAAGAGCATTGAACTCACAAAAAATTACCACCAGGGGCCAGAGTAAGAGGGTGGATTGGCCAAAAGTTACAAAATTGCAGTTAGAAGGAATAAAACTTGGAGAACTATTGCATGGCGTGAAAAATAGGGTAATAATAATGTACTATATACCCAAAATTGCTATGAAAGTATATTTTAAATATTCTGACTATACAAAAAGGTAAATATGTGAGGCAATTTGAATGTAATTTAGCTTGATTTGTACATTCACAGTGTATATGTGCATAAAAACATCATGTTGTACAAATAAATACATATTTATTATTAATATTTGTGTTAATGAAAACAAAGCATAAAAATACTGTATCATCAAATCCTGTCTATGTTTTCAGCCAGCCGGTCTATCTTTTCTTTTTTTTTTTTTTTTTTGCAGTTTTTGGCCAGGGCTGGGTTTGAACCCACCACCTCTGTCATATGGGGCCAGCGTCCCACTCTGTTGAGCCACAGGCATTGCCCCAGCCGGTCTATCTTAAGGAGTTCAGATTTTCCAGCCCTCAGAATAAAGTGAACCATTGGATAAATGCCAGTACCTATGAAACTCTGATATGGACACTAGTTAATTTCAAAGCAGGATAAAATACACTGTGATCTCTCTACTCAAAGTATTTCTAATTTGTATATGTATCTCTGAACTCTGTATAAACCTGATCATGCCGTTAAAGTACAAAATATGATTATTTTTATTGGGGATTTTAGCAATACAAGGAAAGATCGAACAACAATTTGTTGAAGTTAATTAACTAAAATAATCAGAAAATGACAATTCAAAAATTTGTTTCCATTTTACTCAAAAGCATACTATTAGTGTTGTTTATGAGAATAATGAACTTAATTTTTGCCAATTTATTCTTGGCTGTGTAAGCACATGTATAGTAAGTGTTTGTGGAAAAATGGAGAAAGCCGCAGTGTTTGGCCTTTGGGCCAACATATGAGTTATTAGGAATAGGTAAAAATATCAAATATTTTAATTGCTGAATTATATCTAAATAAAAGCTTTTAACATTTGGTCCAACATAGAGGAATCTCTATGTAGAATTGTGGCATTTATTGCTTTTGCACTAAAAAGAAAGTAATAGTAATGTCAGAGGTACAAAGGCACTGCCAAGTGTTTGGCCTAGAATCAAGTCATTAAAAATGAAACACTTTGCTACGTGATGAATCTAGAGGTGTTACTTAAGCAATTATTAAGAAACAATATTAAAACAATATTGTCATTGAAAAACCATTGTGTTTTGTTAAAATTATTTTAAATATCAAAAACATAATATACCACTGTTAAGAAATGAAATCAAGTTTCTTGTATAGAAACATTTCACAACAATGTTAACAATTTTTCTATATTTCGTAAGAAGTAATAAGTATTTATCATATAATTTCAATTATGAGCTATAGGTGAAGTAAGTGATCCACACTGCTAGATGAGCATCATGGTTAACCCAATTATAGTACAAAAATATGCAGAAAGGGGTAAGGGAGAGAAGGGGGAGGGTGGGTAGAGAGAGGGTAAATTGTGGGATCACACTTATGGTGCATCTTAGAAGGGACAGGTGAAACCTACTAAATGCAGAACACAAATGTTTTCACACAATGAATGAGAAAATCCCATGAAGGTTATGTTGAACAGTTGGATGAAAATATTTCAGATTGTATATGAAGCCCACACACTGTACCCCATGATTGCACTAATGTACACAGCTATGATTTAATATAAATAAATAAATAAATAAATAAAATAAAATAAAATAAAAGTGAAAGGTAGTTTAAAAAGTACCTGAGTCGCCTGTATTTTAATATGCATTTCTGTATAGTGTGTGCATGTGTGAAAATCTGAAAGCCAGAATAATAAAATAATAGAATGAGATTTTCCTAAGAAATTGGGGGATCGTCTGAATAGTAAATTAAATAGGACTTCACCTTTCCTTTGTAAACACATTTTAATAGCAAATTACGAGCAATTTGGTTTTACAAGTGCCCTTCAGGGAAATTCTATTTGCTTATTGAGTCATTACAAAGTATTGAAGAAGATTCAATGTAATCGCTCTGAAAAAGAAAGAACATACTTTGGAAATAATCATTATTTAGAGACAGTTTTTTTAAAATTAATGTTTAGCTTTGGCTATTAGCTTTGCTTATTAATGTAAGCAAGCCTATTGTTAAATCATACATTTATATTTTAATTTTTATAATTAAGTAATTGGTACTGTATTCTGTAATGATTTACCTCTTGAGGAAACAACACGATGAATGAAAAAATTAATAAAATAACACAATATTTTTTCATTATTTCATGATAATAGGGAGTAAAATTGCGTCTTTATAATAGAACCATTGGGAAAGTGTGTCCTTTGATGGGGTTGATACTGTTTCTCTTTGCTGCAGTTAATGGGCTCCAAGGTACAGAGATGGACCCTTTTAATCTAATATTTTCTTGTTCCTAGTAAAACCGACAGGCTGTGCCAATGATCCCCATTACTCTTCCCTCTGTAAATATACTAAGGTAAGATATGGTTGCATTTAAAATGTGCCAGGCATGGGTGCAAAGACTGAATATACATTATGTTGTGTATTACCCACACGCTCAATTATTCTCCACATTTTATTGGTCAGGAAATTGAAGCTCAGCAAAATTAAATAGTCAGTCCAGTCCCTTGGGAGGTAAATGGCTGAGCAGGGGTGTAAACCCTACTTAAGCTAGTTTATTTGCTGCGTTCTTACATTACCTTTAGACCCAAACATAATGTTCTGTACTTTACCTAAGATAGCACAGGTGACTGACATAAGTTACCTTTGATGTAGAGTCGTTTGTGCAGGACATACGCAGAAGAAGTCAACATTATTCTACAGCTTGTGTGCAAGCCAAGACGCCAGGCCCACAGCTGCATGAAACCGCCCCCCCAGCCCCCCAGGAGCCTGTCATTTCTCTGTGATTCCACATTTTCTCCTTAGGAATGGATGTACAGTGTCACAGTGTCAGGTAACTACTGAAGCTGACACAAAACATCTAACCATGGTGATAATGGGGCTCTGCCCAATTGCCTTTAAGAGGAAGAACATTCATTTGTAAAAGAGCTGACCCGGCTTAAGTCTCTGGAGCAAATGTCATTATACGAGCTAATGTATAAGTCCCTCTTATAATTGTGTCCTGCCCCCAAAAGGTGTGTCACATGCTGTGACCCTCCCACCCCCTCCCTCCTTCCCTCTCTCTGCTCTTCCCTTCCCCCACCCCCTCCCTCCTTCCCTCTCTCTGTTCTCCCCTTCTGCCACTCCCCACCATGTTCTAAGTCATCAACTGTCCTCGTATGAGAATTGAGTACACCGGATTCTTGCTTCTCCTTTCTTATGATGCTTTACTAAGAATAATGTGTTCCATGTCCATCCAGGTTAACACAAAAGATGTAAAGTCTCCATCTTTTTTAGTGGCTGAATAGTATTCCATGATATACATATACCACAGCTTGTTAATCCATTCGTGGGTTGGTGGGCATTTAGGCTGTTTCCACATTTTGGCAATTGTAAATTGAGCTGCAGTAAACAGTCTAGTGCAGGTGTCCTTATGGTAAAAGGATTTTTTTCCGACTGGGTAGATGCCCAGTAATGGGATTGCAGGATCAAATGGGAAGTCTACTTTGAATTCTTTGAGGATTCTCCATATTTCCTTCCAAAAAGGTTGTATTAGTTTGCGGTTCCACCAACAGTGTAGAAGTGTTCCCTTCTCTCCACATCCACGCCAGCATCTGCAGTTTTGAGATTTTGTGATGTAGGCCATTCTCACCAGGTTTAGAGGGTATCTCAGGGTGGTTTTGATTTGCATTTCTCTCATAATTAGGGACAATGAGCATTTTTTCATATGTTTATTAGCCATTTGTGTGTCTTCTTTAGAGAAGGTTGTATTTATCTCTCTTGCCCATTGGTATATGGGATTGTTGGCTTTTTTCATGTGGACTAATTGGGTTCTCTGTAGATCCTAGTTATCAAGCTTTGCATTTTCAAACAAAATACTGGCCACAAAATTAAATAGCACTTAAACGCGAGATGGATGCATTCACTTTGGTGTGTGTAGAATTAGTTTTCTTCTAGAAATTATAGAATGGTGTTATAATGTGAGCAATGTTCAGAAGTTAGCCACGTATACCTTCATAACTTTTTCCCTAATAGGACAAAGAACCTGGATTTCCAGGTGGGCATATAGCAGCTCTCAAGAAAATACGGCAAGCTGTTGTTTAAAGGGTGCTCTTCATGTTAAATTCTAATTTCACACCAAGGAAGTCAATTTGCGAGGTAGAGTAAGAGGGCACTATGCATGAAGCTTACAGAACAACAAATTAGTTACCGTGATAAAACAAATTAAGCTGAATATATTTAGATAGGAGGATCAAATGCACGCCAATAAAATAGTCCATAAAGAAGAAGATTTCAGTATATTCGTAAATCTCACCAAGGATTTACGTTGAGCAGTGGAATTACAAAGGTTCACTAGAACCGACTGTGTAATAAAATTTCAAGGAAGCAATTGGATCATGATGGTATTTCACGATCTGCCCCCAGAGACGGTACCTCAGCTCCCTTCACAGGGAATCGAAAAGTTACTTAAGCAAAAAGCTCAAGCAAGGAAGATGGAATCTATTTCTGTGCCTTCCCTCTACAAATGCCATTTTTTTAAAAAAAGGTCTGTGGAGAGGAATGTGAGAAGAATAACACATTTATGGAAAGGTCAGTGGAACATGTGGAGAAACTTTCTGTAGGGTGTGGGGAAATGTGTGCTCTTGTAAAGGGAAACCAGCCCCACTTGCCAGCCCCATCACCAGGCCTAGCACAAGGGCACAGGTTCCTAGCTGACTGCATGACAGTTATAACTTCTAATTACAGGGATATTCTTTTCCTAAAATGTTCACCTCCATTAACGAAATACCACTATGCACTGTTTGGTAAATCTCTCTAAAATTATGCAAATGGTCTCTCTCATTTTGTTATCTTGAAGGTCATTTTACTGAGTTGAACAGTTTCTCTGTACAATTCCCTTCCCCCCCCAAAAAAAATTATATTCCTCCAGAACTTGTAAAAGTGGCTTTCTTTGGAAATAGGATCTTTGCAGATCTAAGCAAATTCAGATGAGGTCACAAGGGCGGGCTCTAATTCCAAATGACTGGTGTGGTTATAAGGAGAGGAACGTTTGGGTACAGACAAGGAAGGAAGACAGTCACGTGGGGGCGGAGACCGGATTGATGCAGCCACAAGCCCAGAGGCCTGTGGAGCTCCCAGGAGCTGGGAGAGGCAGGATGGAGCCAGCAGTACGAGAATGGTGCCGAGACCCTTTCATCTGAGACTTTGGGGCTCCAGGACCCGGAGACAATATTTCAGGTACCTATTGTTTTTGTTGTTGTTTTGTTTTGTTCTATTTTTGTTGTTAATGCTCCCCCACCCCCCCAGTTTGTGCCATATTGTTATAGCATGCACGGGAAACAAATGTAGTCCTTCGGAGAATCCTGGACCTCTATACTAATCAGTGATTTTGAATCTGATTCGAAAATATAAGTTCTTCACCATAATACGAATTGATACAGGATTTAAATTGTGTCTTTCCCTGCTTTTGCATTTCCTTCAGAGATATATTCAGGCAAATTGGCCAGGGGATTCTAATCATTTATTTTTCCTGTAGGCGTGTGGAGGAGTGATATGAGCATTTCAGTTCACATTTTATAAATCCCTCTATGAAAAACACATTGCTCACTCATCTAGAATATCTGTGGATATTATCACAAAATTGTCACTGAATCTGTAAAACCCCTGCAATGTAAAACTAAAAGTGGCTTTGAATGCAATTTAATTCAAAAAGCGACAATTCTCAATTGTACAATTCTCTTGTACAGTGAAATGAAAATGCAGACTTGAGCCATGCTGGGGCACCCCATTGTGCAGGTGTGAGGTGGGACCCAACACCTGTGTGTGGGGAAGGATGTGGGTGGTCCCCAGGAAGGTGGCCAAACAGGATATGGTTCTACAACCAGGTCGTGTTCAAATCCTTGTCTTGACACTTCAGATTGCAGCTCCTGAGACATTAACAAAACTCCCTGGGGAAACAAACAAACAAACAAAAAAACCCCAAAACACCCTGGGCCTCAGCTTCCTCATCTGTAAAATGAGCAAAGAAATACCAATACTTTGTATTCATATAAAGATCAAGTGAAATTTACATAGCTATATATATACACACACATGCATTTATTATAATATAAAATTATCTTGACTATTATGTAAATAAATCACATAATGAATTAATATTAAGTAGTATTTATACAATATATAAATATAGAAGCATATGTTGTAAATATCTAAATAAATGTAAGTGCATCGCATATAACTACTATATAAAAGTATATAAATGCAGGGCAGATATAAAGTTCATGTGCAATTTACTATGTTGAACTATTTTAAATTGCACATGAACCTTATGTTCACCTTGTATTACATGTACACGAGATACCCCCTAGAATGTGAACATGTTGTAAGAAAGGAAAATACCATATTTAAATTGTAGTTCTCAGAATATACCGATAACATATTCTGTTGTAATTGCAGACGGCAAACACAACTTGAGTCTAACAATTTGCATACAGATTTTTCCTTTCTTAAAATGTGTATATATTTTTTGGCACTCTGTATGATTCTCAACATCATATTTGGTTCATGTCGAATTTGGAATACAGGGCAGTTTTTAATTTTGATTTCCTTCCTATTGTTTAAAGAGACTACTGGAATATTGCAGGAATGCAGTAATGAAAATCAGAATTTTCTCCTTTTAATTCCTTTGTTAACAAAAGAACATCAGCAACAAGATACTTAATTTTATAAAATTTGTTTATTTGAAAACCTTCATTTTTTAAAAAAACTGCCTCATTTTTGCAGGCATTATCCTTTGTATGTTGGGGGAATAGTGCTTTCGGGGGAAGTGAATACTGGGTCACACAATTTAAAACCAGGATTCATCCTTAAACCATGTCACTTGAGTGTCATGTTTTCTTTCCAGGTTTTTATGAACGGGGTAACACATCACATGCTGAATATAAGACTGTATCATTGGTAATTTTAAAAAAGATTTTGTAAGCATGGGGTGCCACATCATTCCTGAGTAATACTTTCCAGTGCCCTGCATGATTTCTGGCACAGAAAATGGGCCTCTGCAGCTTTTTTTCTGCTTTGCCCACACGTCTTGGAGCCACTCCATCACTCTGCATTTAGAAACCATGCATTAGGGCCAAAAAAAGTTCAGAGACATTTAATATTTGCATGGCGCCCACAGCAAGTGGGCTGGAGACACATCATTCATAATAGACTGAACTTGGGTTTCCATCTTCTTGTATTATCTCCGGAGTGATACAAAGTTACCACAAGCGTAAGGAGTTATACAAAGTTGCCAGAAGTGACCCAAAATTACCAAGAAGTGGTACAAAGTTAGCAAGGCACCCAGAAGCTCTAGGATGCTAAACTTTATGCCTGCATCCCAGGCTAAAATGGTCCCAACGGAGACAATACAGAGTTAGGTATGTATAATTTTTCTCTGGCTGCTGTAAGAAATTGCCACGAATTGACAGCTAAGACACCACTGATTTTTTCATTATGGCTGACAAACAAACTTCGTATATCCTTTTGTGCAATGGAATAGCCACAAAAAATGTTATTTCTAATGAGATGCCTGGTAAAGTCTATGCTGTATCTCCTCAACACTGAAACGAATCTACTTTCAGACATGAAACATTTAACTTTCTATCATGCAACTGGATGTGGTGGTAACTACATGCCCCCAACGTTTGATATCATAGCTCCAAGTTCATGGTGTCATGCTGGTGAATGTCAGAAGGCTGACGTGAATGTCACTGAGCTAAAATTCAGGTGACGACAGGAATGTGTTCCCTCCCTCCAAGCTCTGGGGAGAGGAAGTGTTTGTCAACTGTCCTGTTTTCCAGGGGCCATTTTCATTCCTTGGCTTGGTGGCTGCACCGCCCCATCTCTGGGCCTATCACCACATCTCCTTCTCTGACCCTCTTGCCTTCCTCATAAGTTGTGAGGACATGGGCTCACCCGGGATGATAATCAAGGATAACCCCCACCAATCACAGAACCCTTAACTTCATCACATGTACGAAGTTCCTTCTGTCTTGGAAATATAACACATTCACAGATCCCCCCGCAAAATCAGGACTTGGGCATTTTACTGGTTGATTGTTTTAATTATAACAGTTCTATTTTCATTTCTGATCTCAGGACATGTACTCAGCCAAGCTCAGGGCCTGGAGGTTGTCAGTTTAGCTCAGGCATGAGCAACAGAATGAAAGCAAGAATCTAACAATTCCTCCACGAATCAGAGCAGGAAATACTGTGAGGCTGAATTAAAACACCCAATTAGACTTCTCACTTAACTTTGTTGGAGAGATTTAATGGTTGGGGATATAGTTCTACGAACTCATATAATCTATGGTTGTAAATTTTTATCCACAATGGGATTTAATTTTCATAGATATTGAGAAGGTGATCTTTATTTGCATTTAAAATGGTATATGGATGAATTAAGAAAATAACATAGGAATGATGGACAGGATTATTAGAAGCAATATTCTAAGGGTGATTGCCTTTGCAAACCATTGCTTGCCACTCCAGGCATGGAAAATTGATGACACGGCACTTATTGTACATAATAAAAGTCCCAGGGTGCGGGATATTTATAAATATTTTCCTAACTGCCTTATGGATTTAAAAAATAACAATGCAATATCTACCCCACTCAAAGGACTATTTTAACACCATCACAAAAGGAAGGGGGTTAAGATGAGATTTAACAGCCCATCATTCCAAGGTTAAAAACTCCACAACCTCCCGTGATTTTCGTCTGTTTATTAATACATCTTTTGCTGAGTATTAAACTATTTCAGTATAAAATAAGAAAGGGCTTACATCGTTTGTAAGCTCATTGTAGAAATTAAATGTCCTTATTTAACTTCTAGATATATTCATCCATTCATAAATACTGAGTGGACCCTTAATAAGTATCAAGTGTGTACATTGAGGAGAATGCATCCAAAGATCAATAGAACTGGAACACTCACCCGACATGCTCCCAGTGCACTGGAAATTCCCAGAAGGCATCAGACAGCTGCTACACTGTGTATTTAGTGTTAGAAGAATTGCAAACATGAGCTTCTCTGGCAGTCTGTTCCTTTCTTTGAACCAACAGTACGTGTTCATGCAAGTCATGTACATTGGAGAGAAACATAGGCAAACTCTCAGAAAAAGAAAAATTCTTCTTCCAACAAACACTCTTAAATCATGCTCCCTTCAGCCCATATTGTGGTCTTTTGCTGGGAATACCCATTGGCTGCATTGAAGCAAAACCAGGGATCCAGGAACTCTGTTGATGGGATCTGAACATGTCAGCTTCCCTGGGCCATGAGGCAGAGCTAATGGGGATGGACGTGTCTTCCAGTGTGCAGGAAGCCTCCATCAGCCTCAGCATCCTAGGTGTCCCCCAGTATCCACCTTGATCCTTCCTCTGGGACACCATTCACTGTCCAATGTGCCAACAACCTCCGTATCATTGTGCCTGTACACCAATCTCTCCTGGCCCCACCTGAAACCTCACATGTCAGCCACCACTCTGTCCTTGACAGCTCAAAGAGAAGGACAGGGAGAAGGAGAAACAGTTGAGTGACATGGACAAAGTGACCAGTGCTATAGATTGAGCACATGCAACCACCAAAATGTGTAAGTTGGAAGCCTCTCCCCCACGGCTGTGGTGTCAGGAGGTGGGGTCTTTGGAAGGTGGTGAGGTCATGAGGGTGGAGCCTCAGGCATGGAATGAAAGGAACCTTATACAAGGGACCTCAGACAGTGTGAGGACACAGAGAGAAGGCACCATGTATGGACCAGGAGTGAGTCCTCACCACTCACAGCGTCTGCCATGCCAGGATCTTAGACTTCAGCCTCCAGACCTGTGAGCAATAAATATCTGTTGTTTGTAAGCCTCAGGATCTTTAGGAAAAGGACCCCAGAGAGCTCCCTAGCCCTTTCCACCATGTGAGGACACAGTGAGAAGGCACCATCTATGAACCAGGAGTGAGTCCCCACTACAAACAGCGTCTCCCACACCAGGATCTTGGACTTCAGCCTCTAGACCTGTAAGCAATAAATATCTGTTGTTTGTAAGCCTCAGGATCTTTACGAAAGGGACCCCAGAGAGTTCCCTCACCCCTTCCACCATGTGAGGACACAGTGAGAAGGTGCCATTTATGAAGCAGAAGTGAGTCCCCACTACAAACAGCGTCTGCCATGCCAGGATCTTGGACTTCAGCCTCCAGACCTGTAAGCAGTAAATATCCGTTGTTTGTAAGCCTCAGGATCTTTATGAAAGGGACCCCAGAGAGTTCCCTCACCCCTTCCACCGTGTGAAGACACAGTGAGAAGACGCCATTTATGAAGCAGAAGTGAGTTCCCACTACTCACAGCATCTGCCATGCCAGGATCTTGGACGTCAGCCTCCAGACCTGTGAGCAATAAATGTGGTCTGTAAGGTTCAGGGTCCTTATAAAAGGGACCCCAGAGAGATCCCTCACCCCTTCTATCATATGTGGACGCAGTGAGAAGGTGCCTTCTATAAACTAAAAGTGAGTCCCCACCACTCACACCATCTGCCATGCCAGGATCTTGGACTTCAGCTTCCAGAGCTTGTGAGCAATAAATGTATTGTTTTTATAAACCACCCAGTCCAGTCTGTGTTCTTTTGTTACAATAGCTCAAATAAAGACTGGTACAGACAGCAACTCTAATCCTGGTAACAAGACCCATGTGGCCACTCACTCCCATTTTCTGTTCCTCTGTCTACCCACCAGCAGCCCAACTGGATTGTGGAAGCAAAAACAGTAGAATGTCGCATTTCTTTTATGTTTTAATAAGTTTCCGTTTGCAGCCCCCTGGTCAATGAGGTGTAAAGAAACTTGATAATAGTTATGCAACCCTGGCCAACTCCGTGTGGAAGTGCAGAAACCTGCTTGTAAAGAAGATTTGTCTAATGACTTCCATCATGTTTTCTGCCTCGTAAGAATTGCAGGTGGACCCAGACCTCTGCAATGGCAGTGGTGGGTCCCTACCAAGAGGTGAGAGAGAACGCATAGCATGCAGTTTACATGAATTATTGATTATAAAATTCTTTTCACACAACTCATTCTTGAAAACAAGCATTTGTGAGGTGACTGGGACGCTGAGTCCATGAGTCTCTTGCTCTCCATCTGTAAAAGCAGCTGAAATGGAACAAATCACACAACTTCAGGTTGAGCTCATAGGAGAAATGAAATAGATCACTCTGTTCTACCTGTAGGAATATATATACACGTGTATGTATGTATATATTTTATAGGTACATATATATTATATATATTATATTTTTTTCTTCCTTAGAGAGGTAAAAATCACAGAACATAAAGATTAACTATTAACTTTTTTCACATGGGCAATTTTGTAGTCTTTAGGGTATTTACAAAGTTGTGCCAATATCGTGGCTGTCTACCAAAAGGTTTTATTGGCCCATAATAAATACTTTCTGACTCCACCCCCCTTTATGTCTGTGTTTCTGTTTTGCTTGTTTCTGTTAAAAGGTGGTTAGAATCCATTCCACGGAGTATACCTTCTCACCTGTTATCCTGTCAACACGTGTCTGTTATAGACATAATGTGTATGAATAAACGCAGGTCCACCAACACACCTGGGTTTAATCATGTTCCCCAAAGATGGGTCCACTTGGAATCCATCCTTGCCTATGACCGTATTTGTGAAAAAGAGTCTGCCAATCTTAGTTAAGGATCTTAAGAACCCATTCTGCAATATCTAAATGGGTTCCTAATGTAATAAAAAATGTCCTTGTAAGAGACAGAAGAGGGGCCGAGTATGGTGACTCACTCCTGTAACCCAGCACTCTGAGAGGCCCAGGTGCGAGGATCCCTCGAGCTCAGGAGTTTGAGACCAGCCTGAGCAAGAGTGAGACAGTCTAATAAAAATGAAAAAGGTTCGCATTGTGGTGGCCACCTGGAGTCCCAGCTACTCAGGAGGCTGAGGCAGGAGGATCATTGAGCTCAGGAGTTTGAGGTTGTTGTGAGCTATGATGACACTGGAGCCTGGAAACACAGAAAGACTGTGTCTCCAAAGAGACAGAAGAGGAGGAAGGGGGAGGGGGAGGACAAACAGTGGTGTTGAACACGAATTTGTTTCTCTGAAGGGGAAGGGAGAGGGGAGGACAGGAGACAGAGAGCCAGAGAAGGGTCCACAAAGCCGAAGGCAGAGACAAGAGCGATACAGCCGTGAGCCAACACACAGCAAGGACTCCAGAGGGCTTCGGCACCTGGGACAGACATGAAGACCAGTGTTCCCTGCACTAGGACCCACACTGCCGAATCCAATTCCTCCCTCTGACCTCCGGACCGGTGGGAGTCCAAATCTCAGTGGCCCCACAGTCTGTGGGATTTGTGACACATTCCCAAGCAAACAGACACAGCAACATTTAACAAAAATTCACAGCCGTTTCTTAAAAAGATCATTGAACACTTTGCTCACAAACTTCCCTGATTTTCTCGAAAACAGCTTTACAAAAAAAAATAGCCAGTGCGTTTATGAAAAAAAATCTGATTTAGGTTAGTAGAACCCTCTTAAGGAGACAAACTGCAGAAACTTGTGTTCTGAAGGATGTTTAAATTTAGCCATGCACGTAACAAGCCCAATCTCTGTAAGTTCCCTGGGTAACTTGAATGGGAAATGTTTGCTCTGATTTATATTGAATACAAGGGTCATCTACCCAAAAGGCATCGAGGACTGTGGATATACTAATGTAAAAACACTCACAGAAAAATCTAAATATTGGAATATTTGTGAACTGGAACTAGCACGATGATAGTATACAGGTTATTATTTCTTTTGTTTGTTTGTTTCCTATGAGATACAGTATTGGGGGTGATCTATGCCCCAGATAAACAGTGGTGTTGAACATGAATTTATTTCTCTGAAATTCCCCACTGTCCACGATCTTCTGAATCAGCATGTTTTGTATCAATATACCCAAAGGATTCGTATATACCTTAAATTTGGGGGCATGCTGCTTTGGTAGCTGCCAAATTCTCAGTAAAGGCTTGTTGAACTCCGCTGAGATTCATTGTGCTAAATTTGGGGACCAAGCAGGATGACTCTTGCTTGTTTTTGGTCCTTGGTGTAAGTAGCCATCAGGGCTGACATGTGTAGTTTAACATTCATTTCTAAGTTGTCTTTTGTTCATAAACATGACTCTCTCATTCCTTGCGAAACACTTCATAACCAGCATCTCCCACAGGGTTCATAAGTTTAATAATTTTTTACTTTTTGTTTTTGCAGTTTTTGGCCGGGGCTGGGTTTGAACCCACCACCTCCGGCATATGGGGCGGGCACCCTACTTCTTTGAGCCACAGATGCTGCCCCATGTTTTTACTTTTTTTTTTTTTTTGAGACAGAGTCTCACTTTTGTCACGCTCAGTAGAGTGCTGTGGCATCACAGCTCACAGAAATATCAAACTCTTGGGCTTAAGCAATTCTCTTGACTCAGGCCGCTGGGACCACAGATGCCTGTCACAACACCCAGCTATTTTTTTGGTGCAGTTGTCGTTGTTTAGCAGACCCAGGCCGGGCTTGAACCCACCACCCTCAGTGTATGTGGCTGGCGCCCTGCCCACCGAGCTACGGGCGCTGCCCTACTTCTATTTTTAATTGTATAGGATTCCCTGAGGGTACAAAGAATTAGGTAACACTGATTGCATTTGTTATGTAAAGTCCCTCTTATAATTGTGTCCTGCCACCAAAAGGTGCGTCATATACCGTAACCCCCCATGCCCCTCGCTCCTTGTTTTTACTTTAATTAATTTTCCTAAACTGCTGTGAAGCTAATAAACGTGCTGAATGAGTGGTAATTAATAAACGCATTTGGGCTATCTGAGAAAAGTAATGAATTTCTTATATGTTCCTAATTTTCCCCTTTGTCATGGGCAGACTTGCTTACATAAAGGTACTAATTTGGAACTGTGATTAAGAGGCCTAATACCTCAGAGCGACGGACCATGGGAGATAAATTGCTCCATATTTTCACATCTCACATTTTAATTTTATCCTCCACGTTGCAGTTCTGATGCTACCACAAATAGCTCCTCTGAAGGTCACGGTGTGCTTTTTACTGTTGTAAAGAGTAGAAGTGTCATTAGTACTAGGTGATTTTAAACACTCTGTACGGAGAATAAAAAGAGATCTTTAAAAAATATCACTCAAAATGTCTCTTCGTCTGCTCAAAATATATTTCAGTATGTTTGAATTTTTGGTATCAACATTTATACTGAATGTGACTGTAATTTTTTAAACCCTGTATTTCTTAAAATGAGTTTTTTAATGGTAAATGATATTTTAAAATCTTGCCATTGAGATTTTTTTTTTAAATTTCAGATTAATATGAGAGTAAATATGATTAAGTTAGCTAGTTTGCTTTCGTAAGGTTAAAGTCTTGGTTGTAATTGTGTGCCTAACCTAGGCCATGTGAAACGTACCCACGGGGAGGGGGCTTAGGAAAAAACCTTTCTCCCAACTTGAATTGCGTTTTCCTCATATGTACACCTGCCATTGCTAATCTACTAGTTTCTTGACCACCTGGGATGCTTGCTTTTCCATTCTGGTGATACCTCCCT
>CAUYRH010103675.1:0-10195 GCA_963574655.1 Perodicticus potto
TTCACCTTCTAAAAAAAGACTTTTTTATTCAATTATTGATAACCAACACCCATTGCCATTCAGTGAAGAAGGTGACTGCCAGTAGCCCTGCATTATTTCTACAACCTTTATTAGTCCTTAAGAACCCACTACTGCAGGAGATTCACTTGAGCCCAGGAATTGGAGGTTGCTGTGAGCTGTGATGCCACAGCACTCTATCCCGGGTGACAGCTTGAGGCTCTGTCTCAAAAAAAAAAAAAAAAAAAGAAAGAACCCACTACTGTCTTCCCGTAACATTCTCAAGGTCCGAGGTAGGTGGATTGAAGTCACTGTTGGTAGAACAGTTGGTTCCAAGAAGCCATCATTCATTAAGGAGAAGCCTATGCTGAATGCTCAAGGCATGAAGACTGACACCGCAATTGTACAATATTCACTGCTCTCTGCCATCCTGTGTGTATCAGGCAACATTTAACTTCATGGGAAAAAGGCATGACGACGACTAACATCTGTAATCCCAGTATGCTGGGAGACCACATTGGGAGCAGAGCTACAATCTACAGTTTGAAACCTGCCTGGAGAATACAGTGAGACATTTCCTCTCAAAAACAAATTAAGAAAAATAAGGTGTACCACTACTTCTCCCTATCTGGGAGGTAGAGAGGACACGATGGCTGGAATCCATGAATCATAGAATGCAGAGGCCTATGATTACACCACTGCACCTCACCATGAGTTACAGTCTTTCAAAATATAGAAAAAGGAATTAACTTCCAAAGGCAATGTCTCTTCCTTCCAGAAAATGGCATAGAAATGATTTTTAGGGATCACTTGAGACCTGTCATTGTACTGATTCTTTCCAAGACGCCACAGTGAAATTCTGGTAAGGTAGGCATCTGAAGAGATTTCAACGTTCAGGCTGAAAGCTATAAGAAGTAGCTTTTGAGGCGGGGCCTGTGGCTCAAGGCCCAATATGCCAGAGGTGACGGCACTGGCCCAATATGCCAGAGGTGACGGGTTCAAACCCAGCCCCAGCCAATAAAAAAAAAAAGTAGCTTTTGAAATAACCTAAAATAATGAAATACTGTATAAGCTAAATGTGTTTGACGATGTCCACATGTCCTTCCATGTTTGATATGGTATCAAATCATATGGTTGAATGTATTTTGATTTATAGTTACTCTATAGTTCTGGCTCCATGTAACAACAGACATTAAATACTAGAGAACCAGACATTGAGTTTTTTCTTCTGCAAACTCCACAGTAACAGTTCTTCCATATTAATTTCATGATAAACATCTCATTTCTGTGGTTTCACTGAAGATCTACCTTCAGATGTGTAGTAAAAGTGAGTAGTAAAGCCCCTGTCACATACATTGCATTTATTTGATCTCTCTTTAGTATGGACTCTGTGATGTTCAGTAATGATAGCACTCATAATGAAGCATTTGCCACACTTGAGGATGCAGTCTGTCACACATGAATTCTCTGATGCTGTTCAAAGCATGAAATGTGACTAAAGACCATTTAACATAGGTTACATTTGGGCTCGGTGCCTGTGGCTCAACGGGCTAAGGTATCAGCCATGTACACCTGAGCTGGCGGTTTCAAATCCAGCCCGGACTCACCAAACAATGACGGCTGCAACCAAAAACTGGCCGGGCGTTGTGGTGGGTGCCTGTAGTGCCAGCTACTTGGGAGGCAGAGGCAAGAGACTTGCTTGAGCCCAGGAAATGGAGGTTGCTGTGAGCTGTGATGCCATAGCACTCTATCCAGGGTGACAGCTTGAGGCTCTCTCTCAAAAACAAACAAACAAAACATAGGTTACATTTGTAAGGTTTCTCTCCAGTATGAATTCTGTGATGACTTTTAAGGTATAATTTAAACTGAATGACTGTCCCCGCTCGTAACATTTGTAAGGTTTCTCTCCTGAATGGATTGTAGGATGACAGTTAAAGTTTGACTTGTGATGAGAGACCTAAGGTTTCACTCCAGTATGTGTTTTCTGATGAAATGTAAGGGACTTCTTTTGTCTGAAGGCTTTGGCACATTCATCACACTTGTAAGGTTTCCCTCCAGTATGAATTCTGAGAGTAACTGTTAAGGACAATTTGTGCCTGAAAACCTTGCCACACTCATCACATATCCAGGGTTTACTGGCTTTATAGATAACCTGATGTGTATGCAGTCTTGAAAACACACTAATTTTTTTTCCACAGACATTGCATTTCTACGGATTGTCTCCAGTATCTAAGCTCTGATGTTGTGTAAAGTTTGAATTGCTACTAAAGACCCAGCCACACTCATTGTAAGGTTTTCTATCCAGTATGTCTTTTCCGATGAACTGTAAGAGACAGCTTCTGTCTGAAGGCCTTGTCACACTCATTGCATTTGTAAGGCTTCTCTCCTGTATGAATGCCCTGATGTTGGATAAGTTCTGAAAAGAACCTAAAACCTTACCACATTGATCACATCTGTAAGGTTTTTCTCCGGTATCAGTGGCCTGATGTCTTCTAAGGTACAGTTTGCAAGTAAAGACCTTGCCACACTCATTGCATTTGTAAGGTTTCTCTCCAGTATGTGTTTTCTGATGAGCTGTAAAGGATATCTTGTGTCTGAAGGCTTGTCACACTCAATGCATTTGTAAGGTTTCTCGCCACTGTGTGTTTTCTGAAGTGTAAGGTAGTCCTTCAGTGTGAAGGCCTTGTCATAATCATGACAGTTTTTCAATGATGAGTAAGATATGAAATTTCACTGTAGAACTTGCCACATTAATTACATTTGTAAAGTTTCTCTCCAGTGTGCGTTTTCAAATGAACTGCAATGGACATCCTCCGAGTGAAGGCTTTGTCACACTGATTACATTTGTAAGGTTTCTCTATAGTTTGTGTTTTCTGATGAAGTGTAAGGGATTTTTTGTGTCTGAAGGCCTTGCCACATTCATTACATTTGTAAGGTTTCTCTCCAGTGTGTGTAATCTGATGAAGTGTAAAGGATCTTTTCTGTCTGAAGGCCTTGTTACATTGATTACAGTTGTAAGGTTTCTCTACAGTGTGTGTTTTCTGATGAAGTGTAAGGGATTTTCTGTGTCTGAAGGCCTTGTCACATTCATTGCATTTGTAAGGTTTCTCTCCAGTGTGTGTAAACTGATGAACTCTAAGGGATGAATTTTGTCTGAAGGTCTTGCTACATTCATTACACTTGTAAGGTTTTTCTCCAGTATGGGTTTTCTCATGAACTGTAAGGTTTATCTTCTGTGTGAAGGCCTTGTCACATTCATTACATCGGTAAGGTTTCTCTCCTGTATGAACTGTGTGATGAACTCTAAGGCCGTTTTTTTGAGAAAAGCCCTTGCCACACTCACTGCATTTGTAAGGTTTCTCTCCTGTATGAATTCTGTGATGGGTTATAAGGCCTGCTTTTTGAGAAAAGACCTTGCCACACTCATTGCATTTGTAAGGTTTCTCCCCAGTGTGAAGTGTATGATGTCGAATTAGGTGCTCCTTGCGCATGAAGAGTTTCCCACAGTCATCACATTTGAAATGTTTCTCTCCAGTATGAATTACCTGATGTCGAACTAGGTGATGAATTTGCCTGAAGAGTTTTCCACATTCACCACACTTAAAAGACTTCTCCCCAGTATGAATTTTCTCATGTTGAATTAGGCATTGCTTTACCCTGAAGAGTTTGCCACAGTCATGACATTTGTAAGGTTTCTCTCCGGTATGGATGCTCCCATGTTGTGCAAGGGTTGTATTGTCCCTGAAGGTCTTGCCACACTCTTCACATTTCACAGGTTTCTTTTTGATTTCTTTTTTTATTCTTGGGGATTCATTGCAGTTCAGAGGTTTCTTTCCAATATGAATTTGCCCATTGTTAGGAGGGCTTGAAGACATACTAAAGGCTCCACCATGCTCATTATATATGTAAGGTTCTTCCCTAATCTGTGTGTTCAGTTCTTGTGTGACTACTGCAGAAGTGATAAAACTGCTTTTATATTTATTCTGTATGTGGGTTTTGAGTTTAGAAGGAATGCTTTCCAGTGGAGAAAATGAGGTAATGTGGTTGAGACAGTTTGCAACCTCATACCATACATCAATTTTCTCTTCATCTTGAATTGGCAAATAAGAATGAATGTATAATCCTAATTGATCTTTAGCTGGATTGTATTTTGTATCTCTTCCCAATACACAGCTCCTCCCTTAAAAGAAAAAAAAAAAGTAGAACTTGAGGCTATGGATCTAGCATTTCTGGAGTCTGAAGGAAAGACTAGGATCTGCGCCATCTACTTAAACATTGGAAGGTACATCCCAGGCCAGGCGTGGTGGCTCATGGCTGTAATCCTAGCATTCTGGGACGCCAAGGTGGGTGGATGGCCTGAGTTCACAGGTTGGAGACCAGTCTGATGACTCCTCATCTCTAAAGATGTCTCGGCAGTGTGCTGGGCACCTATAGTCCCAGCTACTTGGGAGGTTGAGGCAAGGAATGGCTTCAGCCCAAGAGTTTGAGGTTGCTGTGAGCTATGTCACCAAGGCATTCTACAGAGGGTGACAGCATGAGACTGTGCCTCAAATGAATAAATAAATAAATAAATAAAATGAAATAAAATTTTAAAAAAGGACCATCCCTATACATTGTATCTCACATGGGCAATGCTAAGAGCACAAGGAGGAGAGATGATACACTGGAACAATGGGAAATATACAGGGGCTCAGAGGATTATGAGTGAGTTGAAGAGAAATTAGGAGTAGAGAAATACAACATATGCTGAAAGTTACCACAAGGAGGTCAGGTGAGCTTTGTAGGAAAAATAAGACATTTAAGGAAACCTGCTTATACATTAGTAATAATACATGAAAATCTACAGAGAGCTCAAACTAATCAAGAAGAAAACAGCAAAGAATCTCATTTATTATTGGACATACAAAATGAACAAAAACTTCTCACAAGAAGACAGATGTGGGTGGCTCCTGTAGCTCAGTGAATAGGGCACCGAGGATGGTGGGTTCAAACCTGGCCCCAGCCTAACTGCAACAAAAAAAAATAGCCGGGAAAAAAAAATAGCTGGGCACTGTGGCAGGTGCCTGTGGTCCCAGCTCCTCGGGAGGCTGAGGCAAGAGAATCACCTAAGCTCAGGAGTTAGAGGTTGCTGTGAGCTGTGATGCCACAGCACTCTACTGAGGGAGACAAAGTGAGCCTCTGTCTCTTAAAAAAAAAAAAAAGACATATGTGTGGCCAACAAACACATAAAAAAACGTTCAGTGTCCCTAATGAGCAGAGATATGAAAATCAAAACCCCCTTGATGTACCACCTAACCCCAGTGAGAATAGCCCACATCACAAAGTCCCAAAGCTACAGATCTGGTGTGGGTATGGAGGCAAGGGAACACTTACACAGTGTGGCTGGGATTAGAATCTCATAGAACCTCATGGAAAAGACATATGGAGAATCCTCAAAGAGCTCAAAGTGGACCTTCCCTTTCATCACACAATCCCATTACTAGATAGACATCTACCCAGAAGAAAAGAAATCATTTGACCATGAGGACTTCTGCACTAGAATATTTATCACAGCTCTTTCACAATCACCAAGATGTGGAAACAAGCCAAGTGCCCATCATCTCATGAATGGATAAATTACCTATGGTATATGTAGACCATGGAATGCTATTCAGCCATAAGGAAGGATGGAGACTTTCCATCTTTTGCATTTACCTGGATGGATTTGGAGAACATTTGGTCTAAGAAAATGATCAGAAGAATGAAAAAGCAAGCGTCTCATGAACTCAATACTACTATGAAACCAGTAGATGAGCACCTAAATGCACACACCAGAGAAAAACACAATTAAATTCAAGTCGGGGAGAAGTGGGGAGAAGAGAGGGACTTTGTAAGCTCATAACTTTTGGGCACATAGTAGGGATTTATGGCATACCTCCTAGGTGAGGGGCTCAACTACAAGTGGGAGTTTCCCTAACAAATGCAAACAATGTAACCTAATCACTATACCCTCATATTAATCTGAAATTAGAAAAAAAGTCCCATGTTAATTCTTTGCAACAACATTAAAACATCAAGTTAAAGGTCAATAACAACCAAAGTGACCCACAGATTCAGTAAAATCCTTAGCAAAATCCCAATGAAAATTCCTACAGAAATAAATGTACCCTTTCACTAAAAAGAAATCACACCGTCACCTCAATAGAAAAAAGAAACATCAAATAAATGGAACAGGAGGTCTCACCTTACATAAATTACAAAACGTATCACACAGCCACCTAACCCAAGGGGTGCAGGGTACGGCCATGGAGACAGATGTAGAAAGCAATGACACAGAAAACCAGTCAGAAACCCTCAACTACGGCTCGGTGCCTGTGGCTCAAGCGGCTAAGGCGCCAGCCATGTACTCCTGAGCTGGCGGGTTCGAATCCAGCCCGGGCCCGCCAAACAACAATGACGGCTGCAACCAAAAAATGGCTGGGCATTGTGGTGGGCGCCTATAGTCCCAGCTACTTGGGAGGCGGAGGCAGGAGACTCCCTTGAGCTCAGGAATTGGAGGTTGCTGCACTCTACCCAGGGTGACAGCTTGAGGCTCTGTCTCAAGAAAAAAAAAAGAAACCCTCAACAACACTGTCTAATGATGGTCAGTCAGGTGATACCAACATGTCAAGGGGACAGGACAATCCCTTCAACAAATACTGCCAAGGAAATAAAGTATCCACAAGAAAAAGATAGACTCTTACTGTATATGACATCAAAACTTCAGTTAATGGGGTCAGACCCGGTGGCTCACTCCTGTAATCCTAGCACTCTGGGAGGATGAGGTGGGTGGAATGCCTGAGCTCAGAGGTTTGAGAGCAGCCTGAGTAAATGAGACAAAGAAAACCATTTTCACTTTGCAGAGGGTTTTGATTTGTTGTTGTTTTCAGACAGAGTCTCAAGATGTTGCCCTCGTAGAGTGCCGTGCCATCACAGCTCACAGCAACCTCATACTCTTGGGCTTAAGGGATCTCTTGTCTCAGCCTCCCACATAGCTGAGACTACAGGCACCTGCCACAATGCCCAGCTTTTTTTTTTTTCTTGCAGTTGTCCTTATTGGTTTAGCTGGGCCTTGGTTTATATTGCTGGCGTTTTACCCACTGAGTTTGGGTGCCGCCCACTTTGCAGAGGTTTTAAGAAAATTCCTGGCTCAGCGCCAGCCACATACACCTGAGCTGGCGGGTTCAAATCCAGCCTGGGCCCACCAAACAACAATGATGGCTGCAAACAAAAAATGGCAGGGCATTGTGGTGGGTGCCTGTAGTCCCAGCTACTTGGGTGGTGGAGGCAGGAGACTCGCTTGAGCCCAGGAATTGGAGGTTGCTGTGAGCTGAGATGCCACAGCACTCTATCCAGGGTGACAGCTTGAGGCTCTGCCTCAAAAAAAAAAAAAAAAAAGAAAAGAAAATTCCTGTTGGCTACAACTTGTGTAATAAACAAAGACATCTTCTAAAATATATAAATCAGTAGACACACAGTGGTACGGCATCTCAACATATTCCAGACAGTACAATCCACAAAGGGAATAAAGACAAAGAAAAATATATACAATAGTAAAATAGATGATGACATATATAAAAATAAGGATCATGGGGTGGCGTCTGTGGCTCAAAGGAGTAGAATGCCGGCCCCATATGCTGGAGGTGGCAGGTTCAAACCCAGCCCCGGCCAAAAATTGCAAAAAAAAAAAAAACCAGGATCATGTATAGTATGTGAAAATGGACAAGATGAGAGTAGCAGTGCCTGAAAGAAATGACATTAGGCACCACATCCATCATTCTAGTGAGCTATGCTCACCATGTGGACCTGGGGATCCAACACAGGAAGCTCCTGCCCCCTCATTTTTCCTTAGACTGAAGAAAAATCTCAGAGGAGCCTGTTATACACAGCAGCAAAATTTGGATAAAGCATAAGTGAAGAATGGGTCGGGAGGCTCGGCGCCTGTGGCTCAACAGGCTAAGGCGCCAGCCACGTACACCTTAGCTGGCGGGTTTGAATCCAGCCCGGGTCTGCCAAACAACAATGATGGCTGCAACCAAAAAATGGCCGGGCGTTGTGGCAGGTCCTAGCTACTTGGGAGGCAGAGGCAAGAGACTCGCTTGAGCCCAGGAATTGGAGGTTGCTGTGAGCTGTGATGCCACAGCACTCTATCCAGGGTGATAGCTTGAGGCTCTGTCTCCAAAAAAAAAAAAGAATGGGTCGGGAATCTTGGAAAATAAGAAACACATACATAGATCTCCTCCCCCGTTCCTCACATACAGGCCTAACAGTTTGAAATGTCCAGGGGACAGGCATGTGACATGTTCTTTTTTTTTGGTTGCAGCCGTCGTTGTTGTTTGGTGGGCCTGGGCTGGATTCGAACCCGCCAGCTCAGGTATACGTGGCTGGCGCCTTAGCCTGCTGAGCCACAGGCACCGAGCCGATGTGACATGTTCTAATGAGTCCT
The DNA here is from genome assembly GCA_963574655.1 of Perodicticus potto. Lineage (NCBI taxonomy): Eukaryota > Metazoa > Chordata > Mammalia > Primates > Lorisidae > Perodicticus > Perodicticus potto. The sequence goes on from CAUYRH010103675.1 coordinate 8,462, forward strand.
CTTCTATGGTATTCCACATAAGGGCTGGTCACCAGAAAAATCAAACTATGATTACAAGCCCAAAATTTTGAGCCCCAACCAACATCCCCAAGGAAAGGGAGAGGCCACTAGAGGTGAGTTAACATCAATGATGACACTTCCATAAAAAGGGGTAGACTGTGGGGTTAAGAGAAATTCCAAGTGCTGATCACATGGACGTGTGTGGATGGTGGGGCACCCAGTGAAGCTTCAACGAGCCTTGCCCTGTGAGCCTCTTCATCTGGTTATTTATCAGTGTCCAGAAATCAATATCCCTCACATCAATCAAATGTCCCACATAATAAAACAGACATACAAAGTGTGTCACTGAGAGCGGTGAGCCAACCTCACGAATAATCACACCTGAGCAGGGCTTCAAGGAACCTCCAACTTAACCGCTGGTTGGTCAGAAGGAGAGGTGACAACCTATTACTTGTGAGTGGAGTATGATGAAGGGGGATGCTTGGGGACTCAGCCCTCAGCCTGTGGGATCTGACCCTAACTCCAAGGAGACAGGGTCACAAATGAAGAACAGGAAACTCTTTAATGGCCACTAAAACATTGGGTGTTTGTGGGGAGAAACCCAACACATTTTGCTGAACAGAACAAAGACATTCTGTGTTGAGTGGCAGGTGAGAAGAGGATGAACACTTTGGCTTGTTCTTATCTTCAACTGACCTGAAAAGGCAGAGAGGGTTGGAGACAGCTCTGTGTTGTGCCCTGGCCCAGATGCAAAGAAGGAACAGTCATTATTTTCCCACAACCTAATTAGGTCTCCCAGTACAGAAAATGGGTTGACACCTAAAGAGTTCAAAGCTGCAGGTGTATGTGGTCTCAGCTCTGACTGCTATGGACAGAGAACTGAGCACCAGATGGAATCAAATACAGACGGACACACCACACAAGAAAGAGATCCTTGGACATGGCCTCCTCTGTGTAGTACACAGACAGGGGACCAAAGTGTTCACAGAGGTATCATCATGCAATCAAATAATTTGCCTTGATCTCTGTTTGAGCTGCAACACCACTGCATTGTCAAATAACCCAGAGTTCCACATCCAAAGAACAGAGTAGTCAGTGGAGACAAAAAGAAAGATTTCTCCTTAGAGTTCACAGGATTTAACCTTTTGCTCATACACAGAACCCCCAACTGGGAACCTTTCCCACACACTGTTTAACAGTGTGGCTTCCACTGTGCCCACCTGAGCTCTTACCTGAGTGCACACGTCTGATCATTTCCTCCCAGTTTGAATTTCTTGTTTTTTTCACTTCAATCTCCACAGTCCAGGGCTTTTTCCCTTCCTCCAACACGGAGAGAACAGTCAGGTCAGGAAGCAAGAGTCCTGTTTATAAAAACAAGGAATGAAGAAGTGCTGCTGGTTGGCCAAAATCCAAGCCCTATGCTTAGGTAAGACAGAGGACATTACAAATGGATTAAGAAAAAATACATTCATCCACATAAGTCCCCCTTCAGAATGTGTATGAAACTGTGCATCAAGCTCTCTGTCAGGACGTACTCAATCAAACGTCCTGGGTAGAAAATAGGGAACTACACATTTTTGTAAAAAGTCTACTATTTAGAGCCATGACGTGCTCACCCAGGGACACCAGGTTCCTGTAGTTCTCCAACATCACGGCCCTGTACAAAGCCCTCTGAGCAGGGTCCAGGCACTGCCACTCCTCCTGAGAGAACTCTACAGCCACATCCCTGAATGT
>CAUYRH010103677.1:0-42250 GCA_963574655.1 Perodicticus potto
GCTGGGACTACAGGCACCCACCACAATGCTCAGCTAATCTTTTCCTACTTTTCGTAGAGATAGGGTCTCACTCTTATTCAGGCTGTTCTTGAACTCCTATGCTCAAGCAATCTACCTGCCTTGGCCTCTCAGCGTGCTAGGATTACAGGCCTGAGCCACCTCATTTGGCCTATTACCTGTGCTTTTAATACAATTTATTTAATTGTAAGTTTGCATAATTTAATTTCTAATAATGGCTGTGTTTAACATTCGGTTCCAAAATTCCTGAGACTAGAGCAATCAGCTTGCTTGACAATCAATTCGCTTGAGCCAGCTCCAGCACATTCCTGTTATCAATACACCCATTCTGTAGAAACAGAAACTGAGGCCGAAGAAGGTGGTCAGATAGACCAGGGCAGGGCACAGATCCCATCCCAAGAATTGTGGTTATGGGCCAGGACTACACAAAGCCCCTTTCTTCCATCTCACCCTGGTCTAGAGAGCATGGGTGGTTCCCACAGCACTTGCATAGTCTTGCCAAGGCCCTTGCCTTCTCTGGGCTCAGTCTGCCCACCCAGACAGTGGGTATGCTCTGTAGGTGAATATCCACACAGGGTTCCTGTATCACCGGGTCAACCCTGCTGGGGAGTCCCATGAGGATCCTTTACTTCATTTTACAAATAGGAAAGGTGATGCCCAGAAAGGGAAAATTCCTGCCTCAGGTCACACAGCTGGACAGACCCCAGCTGGGGTGCTGAGAAGAGGACACGGCAGCCCCAGCCTTAGGGTCTGGAGCTATATGGGGGGTGAGGCAGCATTACTGGAGAGGTTAGTCAGTCCCTGCAGTGGCCTTCTGCTTTACCTACGCACCCCACCACACCCTTTGGCCTCTGTCCAGAGAGCTTCGTGGGCCCTACGACTGTGGAGAGGGTGGGCCAGGAGTGGGAATGGGCACAGCGCCTGGGTCCTGCCTCTATGGGCTTCTTCCTCTTTTTATCTCCAATCTCTTCACAAATCTCTGCATCTCTGTGTGTCTCTTTGTCTCTTTCTGTCTCTCCTCTGTCCCGGTGTGGGGATCTCTCTCCCAGTTTTCGTTTCTCTCGGTCTCTGTATCTCTCACAGTTTGTCTTTTTCTCCCTGCGTTTCCCCCTCACTCTTTATGTCCTCTTTTCCACTCTGTTCATCTCGTTGTGTCTCTCTCCATCCTTTTGTATCCCCTTCTCTCTTTTTTAGTGTCTATCTCTACATCTCTCAATACTTTCTCTGCGTCTCTGCCCCAGCGTTTCTCTCCCCTTCTCTCTACCGGTGAGTTTTCTACTCTCCTGCGAGAACACGCTCCCCACCTGCGCGCCCAGACCTGCCTCCGCCCCCAGAGCCCCGGGCCAGTCGGGGCAAGCACCTTTAAGAGCCGGTACCTTTAAGGGCCGGTGGCGGGGGGCGGGGTCTCGGCGGCCCCGCCCGGACTGCCCCTCCCCCTGACGTCCCTTCCTCCCGGCCCCTCCGCCGCCTCCCTCCGCCGCCGCCCGGGCCGGCTCCGCGCCCCTCCTCGGCCCCCGCCAGCCAGCCTGCCCGCCACTCCCATGGCGCCCAGGGTCCCCGCTGTGCGGGGCCACTAGGACCCTCGGCGTCCCCTCCCCTCCCCCGCCCTGCCCCCTCCCCTGCAGCGCGAATTCGGGCGTTCACAGCGCCCAGCTTTTTGAGCTCGCGTCCTCAGGCCGGCGGGGGGGGAGGGGAAGAGAGGGGACCCCAGGATCCCCGCCCCCCCCACCCGGTCGCCCCTGCTCCCCAGGACCCGGAGAAGATGTCTTCGCGGACGGCGCTGGCCCCGGGCAACGATCGGAACTCGGACACGGTGAGTGGGGCCCTGCCCCTTGGGGAGCCCTGGCAGTGTCCAGCCGCCAACCCCTCACCCCGGGAGCCCTTACTCTCATTTCCCGGGCTCGACCCAGCTCGCCACCTTCTGACCACCTCCTGGACTTCCAGGCCTCTCGGCCCTCCTCATCTACTCTGTCCCGCCCGACCCCTGGGAGCGCCCCTCTCTCGGGACCCCTATCCTGTCTCTGTGCAGACCGCTTCCGCTCGGGACTCTTCCCTCCAGGAAGCCCCCTCCCCTGCCTTCCAGGAGCCCTTCCCTTCTCTGGTGTGTTCTAAGCCCTTTACCCTCCGGCCGTCTGCTTCCCACAACTCACCCCCTTCCGGATTTGCAGGGCCCCTGACCCCCCTAGGCCCAGCCCTGGTCCTCTCTCAGCAAGGCCTGGTCCAGTCCTGCCTCTGGCTCTGGCTTTCCTGGTCTGAGACTGGGTGCTGGCTGTCCAGGAGCCCCCTCCTCGCATTCCTAGCCCTCTGCCCCTCCAGGATCCCCTCGGCCTCTCTGGGCAGCCCAGCTCAGGAAGCTGATTTCCACCTTTCCTGGGCCCAGGGCCTTTTCTGGCTTCTTCAAGGTCTCTCTATTCCCAGGCCTGGTCCTCATCGTCCAAGCAGCCTTGTCCCTGAATCCCTGCACCCTAGGGCCCCCAGATGCCACCTGGACCCTCTCTGGTCTCTTCCTCTCCCGAGAAGCCTTGGCCTCCAATCCCCACCCAGCCCAGGCTTGGATTTCTAGGCCCTGGACCAGTCTGACCCCAGGCCTTATCCTCTCTGGGTCAACTCCTCAGCCTCAGGCAAGCCCCCTCCCCAAACCCCAGCCTTTCACCTCTGTCCTTTTTAGGCCAAGCCCAGACCCTTTCCTCTCATGCTACCATTCATTCTCCTGCCCCAGGGCCACCTCCTTCTTTCTTGGGGGTCTGGCCACACAAGGAATTCCCCTCCTCAGTTTCCAAGGCCTTCCTCAGCTCACAAGACCTGGCCTCAGATCCTTCTTCCAGAAGACTCCTGGACTTGAAGTCTGTGGTCTTGCCCTGGCTTTAAGCCTCTTCTCTTGCGGTCAATTTGTTGGAAGCCTCTCCCCAAACTTCTAAATCTCTTGACTTTCCATAAGCCTTAGCCCATATTTCTCTAGGCTGTCACTTGCCCAGGAATCCCCTCCTCCATATGTACAGGCCCCCAGCCCCTTTCTAGTTATAAGAACTGCTCCTAGAATCCCCCTTCTCTGATTTCTAGGAGATTCTCCCAAGGCCCAGGGATTCTTGGGCACTGCCCCTATGGCTCATCGCTTCCCACCATTCCTGGTCTTCCCTGCCCCTACAACCAATACAATCCTGGGGAACCCCTCCCCCCATTCCAATGTTTCTAAAGACCCGCCCACCAGCCATTCCCAGACTCTTCAGCACAAGTCTTTGTCCCTTTTGCCCAGGGCTTCTGCCAGGTCTCTGCCCTCCTCTCCCTGCCTTCCTCACCCCAGATCCCTGCCAGAGAGTTTATCCTTGCCCTTTCTTCATCTTGCAGACACCCACCTCCAACACCATCATTGCTATGGGAGGCTGATGAAATACCCACCCACCTATCTACCTTCCCTAGTCACTCGTTGGAGGTCCCAGGGAGTCCACAGTCTTGAGTTCAAATGCTGGCACTGCTGGCTGGTTTGCATTGTGTCCTTAGACAGCTGGTTCTCTCTTTTGGAGCCTCACTTTCTTGCCCTGGATAAGAGGGGTGACCATTTGAGTCCTGCAGAAGATTACTTGATTCAGGGGAAGCCTGGCACATGGGAAGCACTCCACGTGTTAGCTGCTGTTGTGACTGTGGGTATGAGTCAGATGGCCCATGGAGGCTCAACCCAACGCTGTCATAGTTGTTGAGTGAGCTTGTAGATCCCCTCCCAGTTTGGAGCCTCAGTTTTCTTATCTCTAAATGGGCCTGAGGATAGCACCTCCCTGGTAGGGATGTTTTTAGAAGCCAACAGGGTGAGTAAGGTGTGCTGGGCCAGGCATGTCGTCATTGCTATTGTCATTATTGTTAGTCCAATTATTCAGGTGAACTTGGGTTTAAACCCAGTTTCTGTCTCTCCCTAGCTGTGTGATCTCAGGCAAGTGACCTCACCTCTCTGAACCTTGGTTTCCTTGTGTGTAAAGTGGGACTCACATGAGGGCTTGCTCTTCCTTTGTTGTTAAGATAGGAGTGGGGTGGGGATTTGAGGGTGGCTAATCCCTTTCTGTCCTCTGACTCTGGTCAGTAAGATATACTTGATAGTCCTGGTGGGGAGTCACCCATCTTCCTCTGGAATCTGAGGTTGCAACCCCTATCCATGCTACCTCATTACCATGCCCACAGCCACTTGGGGTCATGCTCTCCCACCCCCAGTTCCAGGTTCCTTAGCAACAGGCCCCAGTATTGGGGCACCAGTCCAATGGGAAGGTGCCAGGCCAGCTAGTCGTGCTTGGCCAATTTTAGCTCCCACCCCTGGTCCCTTGGGCCTTTGTCTCCCACTGTCCCAGCTGCCCCTCGAAGGGGTCCTGTGACTGTGCTGCCTTTGGTGGGGTACTGTCCCACCTGTAGTTGGTTTCCCTTCTGCCACCTGACAAGGATTCTTCTCTAAGCCCTATCACAGTGGGGATGGGAGGCCTTATCACCTGGATCTCCATCTCCCTTCCTACCCTCCCCTGGGAGGAAGCCTGAGATGTGTGTTCCTGGTGGGATGTGGGAAAGAGATCAGTGCTCAGGAGTAGTCAGCAGGCCCAGGTTCAAATCCCAAACACTCTATTCCATCTTCTATCTGCCCTGTGACCTTGGGCAGGGTACACCCCCTGCCTGAGCCTTGAGGTCCCTGTCCAGAGAATGCAGATCATAACTGGACCCACATTGGAGATCAGGTGGGGGCACTGTGAGCCTCGGGCTCATGGTTAGAGCCCCAGCAGCACAGCCATGATGGGAAATGTCTTTCTGCCCTTTGTGAATGAACTGTGTGAAGTTCACAAGCCACCTTCTCTCTCTGAAACTCAGTTTATCCTCTGGAGCATAGAGGTGCCGGTGCCTCCCTCAGTGGGATTTGATTGGGGACTTGGGGGGCAGCGCTTAACCCCAAAGGACTACAGCGGGCTGCTTAATAGAAATGGTGCCAGCATGGTGCCACATGGCATGGAGCAAATGAAGAGCTTCAGCTCCAGGGCAAACTGGGTTCAGATCTCAGCTCTGGGGCTCAGTTTCCCCACCTGTAAAGTGGGGGTGATGATGTGGTACATGGCATCATATTGCATAAGTGACTGGCACTCATTAAATGTTGGTGGTCATTACTATTAAGTGGCCTAGGAGAGACTTCCTATAAGAAGCAGAGCTGGGCCCCTAGCCCACTGGCTTCCCTACCTTCTTCCTCATTCCCCTTTGTCCTTGTGTAGCCCTCAGATGTACACAAGGGCAGCAGGGCTCTATGCAGAGCTGTCTTGGCTGAGGCCTGTGGTATCCTGGGCCCCAGCCCTGAAAGGAAGACACAGTCCCTGGGGCTTACAATCAGGCCAGGGCAGGTGACCTGCAAGGGAGTGAGACCCGGGAGGGACAGGACAGCAGGAACAGAACGTCAGGGACAGAGAGGAGTGGTGGTGTGGGAGACAGCAGGTCAGGGCGGAGATCATCTTCCATGTTTCATGGGGTAGTAGAAGCAACAATGTTTCTCTTGGAAGGGAGGTAACAGTGACTCAACCAAGACCATTGGGGCAAAATGAAAGACTTGGTTACAGTATTTGGAGCCCAGTGATTGGAATAAAATGTTAGGGAGGGTAAATTGAAAACAAAATGTTTTTTGCTTTTTTTTTTCTTTTTTTTGAGACAGAGTCTCACTTTGTCCCCTTAGGTAGAGTACCATGGCGTCCAAGCTCCAACTCTTGGGCTTAAGCGATTCTCTTGCCTCAGCCTCCCAAGTTGCTGGGCCTACAGGCACCACCACAACACCTGGTTGGTTTTTTGTTTTGTTTTGTTTTGTATTTTGAGAGATGATGTCTCACTCTGGCTCAGGTAATCCACCAGCCTCGGCCTCCCAGAGTGCTAGGAATACAGGCTTGGGCCACTGCACCCAGCCTGGAAACAAAATATTGACTTTGGGTTTGGCGTAGAATTGGGGCTGGAGCAGCAACAGTGACAAAGAAAGAGGGTGGCTGCTTTGCAGATATTGCATATTTTTTTTAAATTTATTTATTTATTTATTTATTTATTTATTTATTTATGTCTTTGAGACAGTAGCCCTGGGTAGAGTGCCATGGCATCATGGTTCACAATGACCTTAAACTCCTGGGCTCAAGTGATCCCCTTGCCTTGGGTTCCCGAGCACCATGCTGGGCTAGTTGTTCTATTTTTAGTAGAGGGGTGAGGGGGGTGGAAGGGTGTTTGCTCAGACTGGTCTCAAACTCCTGAGCTCAAGTGATCCACCAGCCTCAGCCTCCCAGAGAGCTACGATTACAGGCGTGAGCCACCGTGCCCGACTGATGTGGGGTATTTTTACAAATGACAGGTTTTTGGCAACCTGGTGTCAAGCAAGTCTGTCCACACCATTTTTCACCAGCCTGTGCTCTCATTATGTCTCTGCATCACATGTCGGTAATTCTCACAGTATTTTAAACTTTTTCATTATACCTGTTATATCTATTATGGTGATCTGTGATCAGTGGTCTTTGATTATGACTCATTGAAGGTATAAACGATTGTCAGCATTTTTTAGCCATACACTATTTTTTTGTTTGTTTAGCAGGCCCAGGCCAGTTTCGAACCCACCAGCCCTAGTGCATGGGGCTGGCGCGCTAACTATTAAGCTACGGGTGCCCGGCCAGTACAGTATTTTTTAATTAAGGTGTGTTCTTTTTTTTTTTTTTTTTTTTACACTTAATGCTATTGCACACTCAAGAGACTACAGTATAGTGTAAACATAACTTTTATGTGCAATGGGAAGCCAAGAAATCCATGTGGCTTGCTTTGTTGTGAAGGCCTGGAACTGAACCTGTAGTATCTCCAAGGTAGGCCTGTAATTAACAAAGGAAGTTGGGGTAAACAGACTACAGTGAGGGGTGAGGAAGAGGTCTGATGTCTGGGTACCGAATACTATGAATTTGGGGAAACCCCAGAGTTTTTTTATAGAGAGGGAAGGATCCAAAGACATTGTGGTTCTCTGTCACCTGAATTTGAAAAGGGGCACAAAAGGACTGGTGACCAGGGCTAGAGTTCATTGCCCCGGCCCTTGGTGCTGCTGAAGGCAGGATTGGACAGCTCATGCTTCATCTTCCCTGCCCAGCATGGCACCTTGGGCAGTGGCCGCTCCTCAGACAAAGGACCATCCTGGTCCAGCCGCTCCCTGGGTGCCCGCTGCCGGAATTCCATTGCCTCCTGCCCTGAGGAACAGCCCCACGTGGGCAACTACCGCCTGCTGAGGACCATCGGGAAGGGCAACTTTGCCAAAGTCAAGCTGGCTCGGCACATCCTCACTGGTCGGGAGGTAAGTACAGAGCTGGGGCAGGCTCAGGGCCTGACCCGGTAGGACTAGAGCCTGCGGTAGGTTGGTAGAGATGAAGGTTGACTTTCATTTGCTGGGATAGGTTGTAATATCTCAGATTTTCACATAACAACTATAGTAGGGAAAAGAGAACCAAATTTTGGGCATCTTTGAAATTAGCAAGAAATCTCATCAAAGGCAGAGCTGTGTGCTGCATTTTAACAATGCACGTGGTTCTTGTGCATAAACCTGAGGTATCTCCCTATTTTAATGGTGGACTTTGGTTCCTTGAAATCTCTCGTTGATCTTGAGAATGTATGTGGTTTATTCCTATTGCATTCTCAGTTACACACAGCCTCACTCTCCCCGCCTCCCCTTCCAGAGTGGGTATCTGTGCTGTGCATGGAAACATTATTGCAGAAAGGGCCCACATAGACCTTGTGACCTAGATTTGAAGCCTCACAGTTAAAAGAAAAAAAGGTGGTGGGTGGTTTCATGATTTCTGCTTCACCACCCCCCAACTTTAGAGAGATAACTGGAGCAATTTCTTCTGCCCTTGGAAAGATTCTCCCTTGCCCTCATGTTGCCTACACCACATACACAAAGAACACCAGGCCCTGACAGTTTTATGGGAGAATTCTACCAAAGATTCAGATTTTATGCTGATTCTTCCAGAGACTAAAGAAAGAGGTTCCACTGCCCAGCTGCTTTATATGTGCTAGCTTGGCCTTAAGAGAAAAAACAGACATGAAATGAAGTTGCAGGCCAGCCTTACTCATGAACACAGATACAGATATCTTAAACAAAATATAATAGAATCTGGCACATCAGTAAGAGAAAGCTGTGTGATGACAAAGCTGGGTTTATCTCAGGAATGCAGAATTCTTTTTCATTTGACAATTTATTCATGTACTTCACCACATTCACAGACTAAAGGAGAGAAACCATATGATCATCTCAATACTGGCATAGAAAGTGTTTGACATATTTTTAAAAAACCCATTCGTGAGGATATGAGGACAGCTAAAGGACCCTCTCCCCCACAAAGAACACTTCATTTCCCATATGTGGATCCTGCATGTAATTCCAGGGGTTTCTGAGAGGACTAGCTTCGAAGGGAAAAAGGCCTCCCAGAGGAAAAGTTCTTTAATCCAGAGGATCTGGGGGGCTTTGGACAAATTGTGTAGACCTAAGGCTGGATTAAGACTTTTAAAGGTCATCCACTACTACAAAACTTAAAATGGTCTATCTCAATGTGTAATTCAAAATAAAAACTTATGGGCGGCACCTGTAGCTCATCGAGTAGGGCACCGGCCCCGTATACTGAAGGTGGCGGGTTCAAACTCAGCCTCGGCCAAACTGCAGAACAGAAAAACAGCCGGGCATTGTGGCGGGCACCTGTAGTCCCTGCTACTTGGGAGGCTGAGGCAAAAGAATCACCTGAGCCCAGGAGTTGGAGGTTGCTGTGAGCTGTGTGATGCCACAGCACTCTACCGAGGATAAAGTGAGACTCTGTCTCTACCAAAAAAAAAACAAAAAACTTATCCACATTGCAAGATTAAGTATAAAGACAGTTCAGTAACATTGTGATTCATCCCCTTGCCATCTCAAAGCTCTTTTAAAAATATATAGTTTTTAAAAGTTTTAAATGTTTGAAAGGTAGACTTTATCAGGCTGTGTAAGTTCAAATCCAACCCACAACTTTCCTTGGCAAAGTGACTTAATCGCTCTGTGCCTCAGTTTCCCCACTTGTAAAGTGGGAATAATCCTAGCACTCATAAGGTTGCTGTGAGGGATTAAATGTGTTCTCATTTGTAAGCACGTAGACCACATAGTGAACAATCAATAAATGTTAGCTGGTTATTTATTATTCCATAGTTTATGTTTTCAGAACAAAGATGTGATAGTTAAGATCTGAGATGCCCCAACAGAGCATTTCTGGATATGTTGGCCACCCTAACACAGCTCTCTGGAGTACCCTCATCCCTGCCCTATCATGGAATAGGGGACATTTCCCTGCAGAAGTAAGGATAGCATTGGAGATGGTAGGAACAGAATGTGCAAAGGCCCTAAGCCAGGTTACCCCATTAGCTAGGAATGGCCCAGATTGAGGGCTTTTCTGAGAGAGGGGGCAAAGGAGTGACAGAACCTAAAGAAAGAAGTTCCAGGGCGGCACCTGTGGCTCAGCGAGTAGGGCACCGGCCCCATATACCGAAGGAGGTGGGTTCAAACCCAGCCTCAGCCGAACAGCAAAAAAAAAAAAAAAGAAAAAGAAGTTCCACTGCCCAGCTGCTTTTTATGTGCTAGCTTGGCCCTCAGGTAATCTGTGTTGGAGAACCTCTCAGGTTTGATGGCCCCTGGTACCTTGACCTTTCCTCCTCCTTTCCTCTAGGTGGCCATCAAGATCATCGACAAAACCCAGCTGAACCCCAGCAGCCTGCAGAAGGTGAGGCCCAGGGAGTAGGAACAGAGTGGGAGCCAGGTTCCTGGGATAGCCAGGGACCTGCCCAACTCCTTCTGCTTGGGCCTGAAAGGGGAGAGGATCCTCCAAACCACCTCCCCTCACTCTTCTCTCTCTTCCTTTCTGGCCTTGCACAGCTATTTCGAGAAGTCCGCATCATGAAGGGCTTAAACCACCCCAACATCGGTGAGGATGGGAAGGGAGAGTCAGAGGTGGGCAGCATGCAGGGCACTGGGGAAAGGAGAGCATCAGGGAGACGGCAGTGATAGGTGGGGGATGGACAGTGATTATAATAGAAAGACCTGGTTTCTCATAGTAGCCATCACTGCTGTGTGATCTTGGACAAGTCACTTAACATCTCTGAGCCTCTGTTTCTTTTTGATAAGAGGGCCCATTGTGAAGTCACTGTGAGGATTAGATAAGATCGTGCATCAGAAGTGCTTAGTTCATGGCTAAATTACAAGAGCTAGTCTGAACATTTTCATCAGCATCATCTGTCATTGTCATTATCATTAGTCGGGGGAAACGGGTATTTACTGTGAGAAGCAGGGTTTAGCCTGTCTGGATGTGGCATTTGTTCATCCACTCATTTACTCAGTAAATACTGTATTTATCGAGTGGCTGCTATATGCCACACACGGGGGCGCAACAGTAGAAAAAAAGAGGCCCCAATTCCTGGCCTCACTGAGCTGATGTTCTTGTGGGAGACCAAATGGGAAAGGTGGCAAAGTAGGGCAAAGGAGTGTGGAAAATTTTGCTATGAGCAGGGAGCCATTGGAGGGTTCTTGAGTAGGGGGTAAAATAGTTAGTACACTCCCATAGTTATTGAGTATAGGTGGGGGAGTCTCTTTCCACCTAACCCCCTGCCCGACCCCTGGCCATTGCAGTAAAACTCTTCGAGGTGATTGAGACTGAGAAGACACTGTACCTGGTGATGGAATACGCAAGTGCCGGTGAGGTCCCTCCTCTCCCCGCACCACTCTTCATCCTCCCTGCTCCCCTGCATCCACCTGTTCCCTGACCCTACTTGTCTGTCCTGCAGGAGAAGTGTTTGACTACCTCGTGTCACATGGCCGCATGAAGGAGAAAGAAGCTCGAGCCAAGTTCCGACAGGTCAGGGGCAGGGCCTGGAGGGCTGGGGGTGAGGAATGCCTGGGTCCCTGGGGAGAGGGTCTGAGATCTGGGCTGACCAGTGACCTGGGAGTGGGGCTTAAATCTGGATGTCAGTGAAGGTGCAGAGTTGGGTGTTCCCAGACATGCAGTTGCCCAGGTGTAAGGCTATCCAAGTGTCAGTGGGCTGAGGGTGAGGCTTTCCAGGTATAGGTGGACCTATGTGTGAGGATATCCAGGTGTAAGTGGGCCAGGGGGGTGAGGCTATCCAGGTGTAGGTGGGCCCAGGTGTGAGGATATCCAGGTGTAGGTGGGCCTCGGGGTGAGGGTGTCCGGGTGTCAGTGCACCAAGGGGTGAGGGTATCCAGGTGTCGGTGTACAGGTGCCCTGCTGTGTGATTGGGAGGATGTTCAGGGGTGAAGACACCCAGGTGTGCAGGTATTACATGTGTGGGGTGTTTGCACATAGTCATGTGGCAAGAGGACAGGCCAGTTGCAGAGTGTTGGGCATGTGTGTAGAGTATTGGTCCGAGGATACCTGGGAAATAGGTGCATCAGTGCCCAGGTACTAGGTGTGTAGATACGTGGGTAAGAGGGTATTCAGCAGCTTGGGTAGATGGGTAAGAGGGGCCCAAGGGTGGGTATGTAAGTTTGTAAGTAAGTAAAGGGGCGTGGAGGTATGTGGGTACCCTGGTGTGTGGATAAGAGAGTGTGAGGGTACTGGGGTGTGTGTGAGTGTTAGGGTGTCAGTTTGAGACTGCAGCAGCTGTCCTAGGTATGAGGGGCTTGAGCCCTGATGACTTGGGGCCACGTGTCTATTTATAGGTATTTGATGTTCTCATGGGAGTGAAACTCATGGGAGTGTAAAAGTCAGGAGGGGGCTTGTCTCCATGTCTTGGTTCTGACATCCTTGGGTGTCCAGGTGTCCTGGTGGAGGTGTGTGTCTGTGCAGGTCCCACAAGCACCTCTCAGTGTGACCAGCTGGGGGTGTGGAGCCCCAGGGTGTCAACCTGTGCCTTGGGAGGCCTGGAGTCTAGGAGCTCAGTTGTGAGTGACTTCACCGGACTACTGAGGGAGACTGAGGGCTTTGGGGACCACACATAACTAGCCTTCTTCTCCTCCAGATTGTATCAGCTGTGCACTATTGTCATCAGAAAAACATCGTACACAGAGACTTGAAGGTAAGCCCACCCCACTGTGACCTCGGGGACCCCCCTCTGCCCCCATCCACTGCATGGTTCTCCTGTACCATCCAACAGGTCCCCCCAGCCCTTCTCACACTCTTTCCTTGACACCCAGAAGCCTTGCCTCTTTCCTAAGCTTTTGTGACAAAAGAAGGCCAGCAGATGGGGGGCAGGAGAGGTAAGCAGGGGGAAGAAAGAAAGTGTCCTGCACCCACCCTGGACATCTATGTGGGTGTTGGACAAGGACACTGGGACATGATAAAGAGTTCATCGCTCTTAGAACCTTCAAGGCCTTGGCATCTCTCAGACCTTACTTAGAGTATTCAGGAATCTTGAGAATTTAGATTGTGGAGCCCCAGAATCTCTCTGCCTGCGGGGCCTCAGAATCACAGGAATCTGAGAACTTGAGAAGGGCTTTTGAGAGACAAGTGGGGACACGGAGGGGTGCAACGTGTGAGCTGGTCAGGGCAACCTCTGGAGTAGCTCCATGCCCCTGTGAACTCCCTTTCCCACCTCCCATGAGTCCTAAGAAGTCTCAGGACTTCTCATCCAAGATCACGTAGCGGAACTGTCATTTGGCTCAAACTGATTTATCTTGAACTTTGAAGGCACCTACTGTGTGCTAAGCCATGTGCTGGGGGCTCTAAAGCCGTGCTTCTCAAACTGTGGTGAAGGACTCACCAGTTTAGTTGTTTTTAAAAATCTTTCTAACTTCCACTTTTGTGAAATACAATTAAATAGAATTGCAGTAAAAATTAAATGGAAAAAAATATGTACAAAACACAAGCCCCGTTTTAAAAACTATTATTAGATTCAAAAACACTTAAAAATGTCCACTGCCAAATTGCTGTAAACTAGAAGATTGCACGCTGGTACTCTGCACTTCCAGTTTTCCCTATAGGGGGCAGTAGAGGGTGATGACTAACTTGGGGGGGTCGCACACCCCCTGGTGGAGAGTCATGGAAATGCCTAGAATGAACTTAGGGGTACACCAGGGTTATCAGCCATCGGATCGGACCCAGTTGGGTTAAGTCTGTATTGTGGAGCCTCGGATGCCAGGAAAGGAAATGTAACCCCTGAGCAAGACAGATGCTGTTAGATTCAGGTTTGGGGCAGAGCTCTCTGGTGTCTTTGTCCCTTTGTCCCTTTGCTTCCTTAACTAGGAGGTATAGGGAGACCTGTGAGGAGGCCAGAGATATTGATGGCCTGAGCCAAAGGGAGACCTGTCACAAGTGACATGCTGATGGGGGATTTCTGCCTCTCTCTGTAGTGAAAGACAGGAAGAGGCAGGTGCTGGAGGCATGGAGTCTCCTAACACTCAGGCACAAAGAGCTGCTGGTGGGATAGATTCCATCTCTGCCACCTTCTTGCTCTAAGAATGAGGTGTGGCCTTCCTGAGCCTCAATTTCCTCACCTATGAAATGTCAATTGTAAGACCATGTGCCACAAAAAAGAGACAAGTTCTATGACGATATGAAGTGTTTATTGAGTGCTGACTGCCCTGCAGGTGCTGTGTAGGCACTTTACACCTGTCCCCTGTGAGGCAGGTGCTGTGATTACCGTCAGTACACACAAAGGGAAACTGAGGCACTCCTTGTAACCCAACCAGAGTCACACAGTGAGTGGGTGGTGGAGCTAGGATTTGAATCTGGAATTCTCCAAGAATCTCTAGTCTTTTTTTTTTTTTAGACAGAGTCTCATTGTGTCGCCCTTAGTAGAGTGCCGTGGCATCACAGCTCACAGCAACCTCAAACTCTTGGGCTTAAGCGATTCTCTTGCCTCAGTCTCCCAAGTAGCTGAGACTATAGGCACCTGCCACAATGCTCGGCTATTTTTTTTTGTATGCAATTGTCATTGTTGTTCAGCAGGCCCAGGCTCAGTGTATGTGGCCTGCACCCTTACTCACTGAGCTACAGGCACCAAGCCAAAATCTGTAGTCTTAACCCTACAATATGAAGCCACTCTTACAAATGATAATCCACAAAGCCTAGCACTTAATAAACATTTGGCAAGTATAAGACTGAATTACCGTTTTCATCTTTATTGGTCTTGAGCAATCAGGCCTCATTTTTTTTTCCTACTGGGTAAACTGAAGCTCAAAGCAGGTGAGGAGATGGTCCGAAGCCCCCTAGCTCTGCAAACCACATGGGGTGATAGCAACATGACATAGCACTTGCTGGATATGAAATCCTGTTCTGGGCCTTTTCCATGGACTTACTCATTCTCAAACTACCTATGAGGTAGGGAATATGGTTGTCCCCATTCTATGGATGAGGAAACTGAGGCCCAGAGAGCCAAAGTTACCGCCCAAGGTCAAGCAGAGAGTTAATGGACAGGACTGAGAGTCCTATTTGCTCCTCATGATTTACACAGGACTTTGGCCACAAGTCCCACCCTCTGCCCTCTGCTCTCCCTCTCCTAGGCCGAGAACCTCTTGCTGGACGCAGAGGCCAACATCAAGATTGCTGACTTTGGTTTCAGCAATGAGTTCACACTGGGCTCAAAGCTGGACACGTTCTGTGGGAGTCCCCCATATGCCGCCCCAGAGCTGTTTCAGGGCAAAAAATACGACGGGCCGGAGGTGGACATCTGGAGCCTCGGCGTCATCCTATACACCCTCGTCAGCGGCTCCCTGCCCTTTGACGGGCACAACCTCAAGGTGCTGGATGGGGCTGGGCGTCTGGGGTCTTACTGCCCCACAATTAGGACCCTCTTTCTTGTATACTTCCTCTGCCTGGGGGGAGGGAATTTGCTGACCTGAGGTCACATGGCAAGACAGGAGGCAGGCAGGACTCAAGTACCCACAAGGCCAGTCTGAGTGGACCACACTGTGTTGGAGTTCAGGGTATGAACTGACAGAGCGCCGAGCCTGAATCTGTAGTCTTAACCCTATAATATGAAGCCACTCTTACAAATGATAATCCACAAAGCTTAATAAACATTCGGCAAGTATAAATGTTTATACTCCTCTCACTCCATAGCTCTTTTTTTGTCCATGCCTCTAAGTCAGGCCCTGTTGTAGGCTTTGCAAATATGACATGAACAAGAGAGGTAATAACCTCTGTCACACTGTAGGAGAATATTAAAAACACATGTGCTCAGAAGCTGGTCACCAAAGGCCACAGAGTGTATGACCCCATTTATATGGAATGTCCAGAATAGGCAAATTCACAGAGACACAGAGTTGGGGTGGGGTGGAGTGGGGGGGCGCTGGGGGCTGATGGCTGAAGTGGCACAGGGTTTCTTTTGAGGTGATAAAAAATGTTCTAGGCTGGGCATGGTGGCTCATGCTTGTAATCCCAGCACTTTGGGAGGCCAAGGAGGGTGGATTGCCTGATCTCATGAGTTAGAGACCGGCCTGAGCGAGACCCTGTCTCTAAAAAATAGGAGGGCATAGTGGTGGGCACCTGTAGCCCCAGCTACTTGGGAGGCTGGGGCAGGAGGATCACTCAGGCTGAAGAGTTTGACATTGCTGTGAGCTATGATATCACAGCACTCTACCCAGGGTGACAGAGTGAGACTCTGTCTCAAAAAAGAAAAGAAAAGAAAAGAAAAATGTTCTATGGTGAGGCTTGTGCAGTTCAGGGAAGACACTAAAAACCATTGGTTTTACGTTTCAAACTACAAGAAAATTCTTCTCTTCACTGACTAACATTCCAACAGTAGAGCCGGGCAGAAAACAAAATAAATAGACAAATAGATGATGGCTAGTGCTGGGGGACAGTGACTATTTGGAAGAGGGAGGAAAGAGTGGGCTGTGGTTTGGTGGGATTTTTTTTTCTCCCTTTGAACTTTTTAGTTTGAAACGTTGCCAGTCCACAGAAAAGCTGCGAGAATAGAACAAAGAACACATGGTACCTTTCAGGAGATTCACAATCACTGGCATTTGGCCACATTTGCTGTATCTGCACATGATGTTGTTGCTGTCATCATCACTATTGAGGGGCCATTTGACAGTTGCAGACACTGCGTCCCTTTATCCCTAAAGGCTATGGCAGCTTATCTCCTGAGACCAGGGGCGTTTTCCTGTCACTGATGACACACAAGAAATACAGCATTGGGACAATCCTGGCCTCGGCCCCGCGGCCCATCCTCACGTTCTATCCATCATCCCAGGAGCATCCTCCACAGCTATGTTTTTCCCCTGGTCAAGAATCCACTTAGACTCCCAAGTTGCATTTGGTTCTTGCTGTCTCTTATATTTCCTTTTCTCTGGAACAGTTCTCAGCCTCTCTTTGTCTGTTGTGACACTGGCATTGTTGACAAGTTCAGGCTAATCACTGCAGGATGTCCGTCAGTGTGGGTTGCCTCAAAGTTGACTTCCCAGGGTGCATTTCCAGTGGGGGTTCTGCAGCAATGTTGCCCCATCCTGCTCGCAGCAGCCCATGAGGAGTGTATGGTGGTTTGAAATCAAGAAGTGAGGGAAATCCTCGCTGGGGACTGGCCACCAGAGCAGAGGAGGGGGAGGGAGTCTCTTCTTTGCATTGGCCTTGGCTGAGTAGCTGACTCTGCTGGGCCTTAGTCCCCCCACCGATCAATGACTGATCATAAACACCCCTGTAGCTCTCATTCAAGGACTCGCTGAGATCAGGGATGCAAAGTGCTCACTTAGCAAAGCCCCTGCACCCCAGAAGTACCTAGAGCCTGGGATGGGGGTGCCCTACATGCAATAATTTTTCTGAGCGCCAAGCTTGAAGCTAAGAGACCTTTTCTAAGGGCAAGACCAGTGTGAATCATCTGCCCCAAGTTTCCTGCTGTGCTGATTTCCCAGCAGGTGTCCCAGCCTTGCTGGGCAAAAGAGGCAGATAGCCAGGGACAGTTTCCAGCTCTGTCATTTCCTTTCTGAGTGACCTTGGACAAGTCCTTTTCTGAACCTCAGTTTCCCTACCTGTAAGAGGAGGACATTAAGAGTATCCAGTTGCAACCAGTCTATGTATATAAAACACTTCTCCAGGGGCAGGTGGCTAGACACACTGTCACACCTGAGGGCCATTCTGGTGGTGGTAACAGTGGCCCAATACTATCTTGCCACCATATGAGAGGGCCATTGTGGTCCACTATGTGCAAGTGCAGTCTCCAGAGCCCCACTGCTTGGGTTCCAACATGGTTCCTACCTCTTTCTGGTCATGCAACTTGGGGCAAGGGATCAAACCTTTCTCTGGGCCTCAGTTTTCACATCTAGAAAATGGAGATAACTACATTTCATGGTATTGCCAAAATGAATTTATTATGATTTACATAAAAAGCTAAAAAAATGCTGCCCAGTGTGGGGTGAGTGCACCAAAAGTGAGCCACACGTAGTATTCACAGCCCTTTGGGCTGCAATGGCCTGCAAACCCAGGAAGCTCCCTGGACGCACACGTGTTTCAGCTCTTGTAGGAGATGCGCCAGAAGGAAGCCCCTGACCAAGTCCTTGGTAGAGGGCTCCACCCCCAGGGACTCTGGCTCACCCCTCTACCTCCACCCATTTTCTGCCTTCCTCAGTTCTTTTTTTAAGATTTTATTTATTTATTTTTATTTATTTATTTTGCAGTTTTTGGCCAGGGCCAGGTTTGAACCCGCCACCTCCAGTATATGGGGCTGGCGCCCTACTCCTTTGAGCCACAGGTGCCTCCCACCCTCGGTTCTTTTTGTTTTGTTTTGTTTTGAGACAGTCTCACTCTGTTGCCCAGGCTAGAGTGCCATGGCATCAGCCCAGCTCACACCAGCCTCAAACTCCTGGGTTCAAGCAATGCTCCTGCCTCAGCCTTCTGAGTAGCTAGGACTGTAGGCATCCGCCACAATGTCTGGCAAAGTTTTTTTCTTTCATTTTTACTGGAGATGAGGTCTCGCTCTTGCTCAGGCTGATCTCAAACTCATGGGATCCTCCTGCCTGGGCTTCCTAGAGTGCTAGGATTGTAGGTGGGAGCTACCACACCTAGCTATCCCTCAGTTCTGTTTGTTGTTGTTGTTGAGACAGTCTCATTTTATCACCCTCGGTAGAGTGCTGTGGTGTCACAACCACAAGCAACCTCCAACTCCTGGGCTTAGGCGATTCTCTAGCCTCAGCCTCCTGAGTAGCTGGGACTACAGGCGCCCGCCACATTTTTCGGTTTTGCAGTTCGGCCGAGGTGGGTTTGAACCCGCCACCCTCGGTATATGGGGCTGGCGCCCTACTCAATGAGCCACAGGTGCCGCCCTATCCCTCAGTTCTTTATTCAGATGAAAGGATCTCCCCTGGTCTGCAGGTCCTGAAGCCTCAAATATATCTTATTTTTCACAGCTTTGGAAGGGACCCCTCACGAAAGGCCCTTAAAAAGAAAGCAGCATATGAATCCAAGAACACCTTGGAGAATCACAGCTCTTTGGAAAACAGGCTTGGGGGAGGGGAGAGGATTCCAGAGGCAGGACGGCAGGGGTAGGAGGTAGGCTCTCCCGTCCCCTTTAGTGAACCTAATGTTACGCAGTGCTTGGTTGGTCCAGGCGGGCATGTGCCAAGCATCTGGAGGATATTAACTCACTTATACCCTGGCAGTGGGCTTGTGAAGAGGGTGGGGTTGATCTTGTTTGCAGGTAAGAAGACAGGCCCCAGAGGCCGACTCACTTGCTGATCTCCCTCTGATCTGGCATGGAGAGTTCACTTCCTCTGTAAGACTTCCTCTGAATGACAAGTTACAGTAGAACCTCTGTTAAGTTGACCACCCAAAGGACTGTAAAACTGGTCAATTGGAAGTGGTCAACATAAAGAATCAGACCTACTGTACTGATAAGTACATGTGGTGCATGTCCAGTCTGAAAATCAGGTCAGCCTGGAAGGGGGTGGGGGTGGCTCACACCTGTAATCCTCGCACTCTGGGAGGCCGAGGCAGGTGGATTGCCTGATTTCAGGAGTTGGAGACCAGCCTGAGCTAGAGTGAGACCCCATTTCTACCAAAAATAGAAAGATTAGCCAGGCATGGTGGTGGGCGCCTGTAGTCTCAGCTACTTAAGGTGCTGAGTCAAGAGGACTGCTCGAACCCAGGAATTGAGGTTGCTGTGAGCTATGATGCCATGGCACTGTAACCTAGAGCAACAGAATGAGACACTGTCTCAAAAAAAACCTAGGTCAGGGTGGCAGCTTTGGCTCATTGAGTAGGGCGCTGGCCCCATATACCAAAGGTGGCAGGTTCAAACCCGGCCCTGGCCAAAGTGCAACAAAAAATAGCCGGGCGTTGTGGCGGGTGCCTGTAGTTCCAGCTACTCGGGAGACTGAGGGAAGAGAATCGTCTAAGCCCAGGAGTTGGAGGTTGCTATGAGCTGGGTGACACCATGGCACTCTATGGAGGGCAATAAAGTGAGACTCTGTCTCTATGAAAAACAAAAAAATTAGGTCAGCTCAAGGAGGTGGTCAACTATGGAGGTTCTACTGTATTTAGCTTTTGAAAAGGACTATGACTTAATTGCTACATCTGTACGATGTTCCCATTTTACAGATGGGAAACTGAGTTTGGGAGAGAGGACTGGAGTTTTGCCACTCAAAGCTATTCTTCAGAGCTTCTGTCATACTATCAGAGGGGTAGGGCCAAAGATGAGTGTTTAAGAGATGAGGAGTCGGGGTGGACCCCTCCCCCAGTAACCCTGTCCCCCTAGGAGCTGCGAGAGCGTGTCCTCAGAGGGAAGTACCGAGTCCCTTTCTACATGTCAACAGACTGTGAGAGCATCCTGCGGAGGTTTTTGGTGCTGAACCCAGCTAAGCGCTGTACCCTCGAGGTGAGCCCCACACCCACTGATGCCCCCCATCTCTGATTTCTCTAAACTCTGCATCCCCAGCAGCCTTCCTGCCACACTTTCCTTTCCTATGCCCACCTGCCTAAGAGCTGCTGCTGACAGATGGGGGTAGATTGGGCAGACCAGGGAAAGGCTCCCAGGCCCGTCCTGACGCCACCCGCCGGCAGCCTCACCCACTCCCCGCCTTGTCAGTAATTAGCTAATGAGCTCCTAGGATGATTACAGGGTGCCAGGGGCCCAGATGATGTGGAGGAGGGTGGGTGGCATCAAGAGGCTCCGGCAAAGGATAGGGTTGGGGGAGGGTGAGCGGGTGCTAACTCTTAGGAAGCCCTCAGTTTGAGGTGTTAGGCATGGGGGGTTGGAGCAGGGCAGGTAACCCAACTTGGGGGTCTGCCTGGGAGGTGGGGAGCTATGTTACTCCTGGTTGTTTCTGACCCCTGTCTGCTTTGCTTCTGATCCCTGCAGCAAATCATGAAAGACAAATGGATCAACATTGGCTATGAGGGTGAGGAGTTGAAGCCATACACAGAACCCGAGGAGGACTTCGGGGACACCAAGCGAATCGGTGAGGGTCAGGGAGAGCAGGTGCCCAGAAGCTTAGAGCTATGGGCCACAGAGAAAAGGCAGGAGCCTGCCAGCACTTGGCCCCTTGGTCAGTGCATCAGGGAAACTTGCAAGGCTCTTGGAGTAGTGAGGAGTCTGGGCTCCAGTCCCCACACTGCCACTTTCTAGCTATGTGACCCTGGGCAAGTGGCTTCCCCTCTCTATGCTTCTGTGTCCTCATCTGCAAATAGGAATAATCATCATAGTTATCTCATAGAACTGTTATGAATAGTAAATGAATCACTCTGCATAAAGCACTCACATTAATGCCTAGCATATGACAAGTGTCATGTATGTTGGCTTCTAAGACGCAAATCACAGATCACTTCTCTTCTTCTTTTTTTTTTGAGACAGAGTCTCACTTTGTCACCCTCAGTAGAGTGCTATGGAGTCACAGCTCACAGCAACCTCCAACTCCTGGGCTTAGGTGATTCTCTTGCCTCAGCCTCCCAAGTAGCTGGGACTACAGGTGCCCGCCACATGCCCGGCTATTTTTTTTTTTTGTAGTTGTCATTGTTGTTCCAGCAGGCCCAGGCCAGGTTCGAACCCACCAGCCCCAGTGTATATGGCCTGCGCCCTAACCACTGAGCTACGGGCACTGAGCCCACAGATCACTTCTAGAAGGGATGGAGCACAAAGTCATTAGTGCTCTGCGTGTTCTGGGAAAACCACCACCTTGTCATATGTCTCGTCTGCCACCCTTTTGTCCTGATGCCGCTAACCTATAGTCCTAGAACTCTTGAACCCTAAAGCATTAGCTCTAGAAGAGTCACTTGGAAACCACCCAGTAACCATTCTACAGCTGAGGAAATAGAGGCCACCATCAGAGACTGCCTGCATTAATCAGGATTTTCATGGTTGCAAGTAACAGAAAATCCAAGTCAGTCTGGCTTAAACTAGATAATAATAGCAACAGGTTAAATAGCCGGGTGTGGTGGCTCACGCCTGTAATCCCAGCAGTTGGGAGGCCGAGGCAGGTGGATTGCCTGAGCTCACAGGTTCGAAACTATCCTGAGGCAGAGCAAGACCTCATCTCTAAAAAATAGCTGGGTGTTGTGGCAGGCACCTGTAGTCCCAGCTACTTGGGAGGTTGAGGCAAGAGAATCACTTAAGCCTAGGCATTTGAGGTTGCTGTGAGCTATGACACCATGACACTCTATGGGGGGTGACAAAGTGAGATTCTCTCTGTCTCAAAAAAAAAAAAAAAAGCAGCTTAAACAAACAAAAAAAAAGTTTAAACCATATGAGATTGCCATTCTATAGGCTCTGCACCTGTAGCACAGTGGTTACAGTGCCAGCCACATACACCAAGGGTGGTGGGTTTGAACCCAGCCCAGACCAACTAAGCATCTGCAACAAAAAAATAGCCAGACTTTGTGGCAGGGGCCTGTAGTCCCAGCTGCTTGGAAGGCTGAGGCAAGACAATTGCTTAAGCCCAAGAGTTGGAGGTTGCTGTGAGCTGTGATGCCATGGCACTCTACCAAGGGCAACCTAGTGAAACTCTTTCTCAAAAGAAGAAAGAAAGAAATTGACTTTCTATAGATCAGTGGTTCTCAACCTTCCTGATGCCGCAGCCCTTTAATACAGTTCCTGTGGGTTGTGACCCACAGGTTGAGAACCATTGCTATAGATCAAAAAATCTCAATACTGGCCATTTCATATGGTTTACCCTAATATTGATAATTTAGTCATTCACATAACTGAAAAGGCCAGTGAAGGCGACCTTCAGGCCCAGTTGGATCCAGGTGCTTAGAGATAGGTGACAATTTTCACCTTAGTACCTTCTTTCCCAAGTAGCTCTCATGACAGGAGGCAAGCTGGCAAGAACATATCCTTAGTAGCCTGGACACCCTGTCAGGAACAGAAATCACTTTCCTAATATTCTGATAAAAACCCCTGGCTGGTACCCATAGGCTACTCCTGAACCAATCAGTTGTGGTCTTGGGGATGGAACACTCTAATTGGTCGGATCTGGGCCATTTGCCTGCCCTGAACCAATCAGTGTAGCTTTAGGAATGGAATACTCTGATTGGCTAGACCTGGCACATGCCTGAACCAATCAATATGACCTTGGGGATAGAAAGCTTTGACTAGCCAGGCCTGGGTTTATATTCCTCTGGTGGAATTTGTAGCAGTCAGGAGTCAGCTGGATGGCAGCAAGGGGAAAGAATGTTCTTTCAAGGAAAACCAGGGTGATGCTGGAGAATGGATATGGGAAAAGTTAGAGAGTAGACATTTGCCGAATGACACAGAAATGGGTAAAAGGATAAAGTCTGGGGAGACTGAACTTTCTCTCCATCCCCCTCTCCTAGAGGTGATGGTGGGTATGGGCTACACACGGGAAGAAATCAAAGAGGCCTTGACCAGCCAGAAGTACAACGAAGTGACCGCCACCTACCTCCTGCTGGGCAGGAAAACTGAGGTCAGAGGGAGCCCTGGGCCCTCCAGAATGTACAGTCAGTCCATGGGGTGGAGAGACTTGAGGGGCAAAGAAGACAAGGACTGAAGCATCTCGTCTGTCGTCCTCTCACAGGAGGGTGGGGACCGGGGCACCCCAGGGCTGGCCCTGGCACGGGTGCGGGCGCCCAGCGACACCACCAATGGAACAAGCTCCAGCAAAGGCACCAGCCACAGCAAAGGGCAACGGAGTTCCTCTTCCACGTACCACCGCCAGCGCAGGCATAGCGACTTCTGTGAGTATCAGCCCTCCACCCTAAAGTGCCATCTCCCACCCTGTGGCTCAGACCTGAGCTGTGTCATGGTTCTGATTGGCAAGCAACAGAAACCCTCTGGAGATAACCACAGCCCTGGGAGGAATATCGGACAAAGATATTGGGGTGTCACATGAACTTGGAGGAACACGACAGCCAGTTTCAAGAAAGCATTAAAATTGGAAAAGCAGCTGGACCCAGAATAGATACTCTGTGTCTTGCTTTGTCTTGACTTATCTGGTTTTTCTTTGTCTCTTACCTCACCTTATCTTTTTCCTGATCTCTCAGTTCCTAAGTTTCTTACATCTTGGTTTTAGGGACCAGCCCTAATGGAAGCTGGAATCTCTTTGGTCCACTTGTCAGGGATGGAGCTCTAATATCAGAGACCAGTTGAGATTAATCCACTGTGACTAGAGCACAGGAGGACACATTGTACAAAATGGCTGCTGAGAGCCTGCCTTCTGGCCTTTCCTCTACACTGAAGTGAGGAAGGTCTTTCCTAGTGGATGGGGGCTGTGCAGATACCTGATTGTCCCCCACATTCTGCAACTGACAGACATCTGCAGAAATTGGATAGACACCACCACCAGCAATTAGGCATGGAAACTTCTGAGAGGTCTCTTACTCACACTCTCATCAAATGTTAATCCTCTCCACTATTTTCTTAATAGCCTTATTTTTTGTTTTTGTTGTTGAGACAGAGTCTCACTATGTTGCCCTTGGTAGAGTGCCATGGCGTCACAGCTCACAGCAACCTCCAACTCTTGGGCTTAAGTGATTCTCTTGCTTCAGCCTCCCCAGTAGCTGGGACTACAGGCACCCACCACAACTCCTGGCTATTTGTTGTTGTTATTATTGTTATTGTTTAGCAGGTCCAGGCCAGGTTCAAACTTGCCAGTCCTGGTGTATGTGGCCTGCACCCTAACCACTGTGCTATAGGCGCCAAGCCTTAACAGCCTATCAAGGTGAAATTCACAAGCCATACAACTTATCCATTTAAAGTGTACAATTTAGTAGCCTTAATACATTTGCAGAGTTGTACATCCATCACCACAACCAATTTTAGAACATGTTCATTACCCAAAAATGAAAGTTTCAGCCCTTAATTGTCAATTTACAATCCTCCATCCACCTCCCTACCCCCAACGCACCCAGCTTCTGGCAACTATTAATCTACTTTCTGTATCCATGGATTTGCCTATTCTAGACATTTCAGATAAATGGAATTACACAATATATGATCTTCTGTGCCTGGTTTCTTTTTTTTTTTTTTGAGACAAGCCTCACTATATTGCTCACAGTAGAGCGCCGTGATGTCACAGCTCACAGCAACCTCCCACTCTTGGGCTTAAGCAATTCTCTTGCCTCAGCCTCCCTAGTAGCTGGGACTACAGGCACCTGCCACAACGCCCAGCTGTTTTTTGGTTATAGTTGTCATTGTTTAGCAGGCCTGGGCCGGGCTCGAACCCACCAGCCTCAGTGTGTGTGGCTGGTGCCCTACTCACTGAGCTACGGGCGCCAAGCCTGTGCCTGGTTTCTTTCATTTAGCGTGATGTTCTCGAGTTTATCCGTGATACACATATCAGTACTTCATTCCTTTTTCTTGCCAAATCACGGTCCATTGCACAGTTTCACCACATTTTGTCTATCCATTCATCACTAATGAACATGTGGGTTGAGTCCCTTCTTTGGCTGTTGTGAAGACTCCTGCTGTGAACATTCATGGATGTGTTTTGGTGTGTGTTGTGGTCATTTCTCTTGGGTACGTATCCAGGAGTGAAATTGCTGCATTACCTGGTAACTCTGTGTTTAACAGTTTCAGGAAGTTCCTGAGTATTTCCCAACTCTGTGTAATTTTGACAGCCCTGCTTGTTGCATGGATGAAGTTCTTTACTCTGGGACAGACACTAGAGTGAGGAGGCAAGTGTCAGGGCAGGAGGTGCCAGTTCCACCCTCACTCTACCGTGGCTGGGTGCTCAGATTATTTTCCTACGCTGGGTCTCGCTTTCCCTGTCAATAAAATAACAAGATTGGCCCAGGAAGTCCCTAAGAAGCTTGTGCCTCCATGTGGTTAAATCATGGTAACTTTCAATAATCTCTGAGACGTGGGTTCTGGAGATTCTCAGGGTAAAGGGTTGCTAACAGTGCCCAGTGTCTGTCAACACTGCAGAGCTCCCAGCTCATGATTCTGGGACTTGTGAGCATTAATGTTCCCAAGGATTTACCATGCAGACGTCCTTACTACCTGAAGTTTGTAAACACTTTTCACCCACTGCTTCTAAAGCAGCTTCCTAAGACATCCCAAGAGACTAGATGAGTTTTATTTTGATTTTTTGAAACTGTTAATACAGTCACATCCTTCAAAATTTGTTAGTACAAAAAAAGGTAGTCAGTGGCCTCGGCACCTGTGGCTCAACGGGCTAAGGCGCCAGCCACGTATACCTGAGCTGGCAGGTTCGAATCCAGCCCGCCAAACAATGACGGCTGCAACCAAAAAATGGCCAGGCATTGTGGCGGGCACCTGTACTCCCAGCTACTTGGGAGGCGGAGGCAGGAGACTTGCTTGAGGCCAGGAATTGGAGGTTGCTGTGAGCTGTGATGCCAAGGCACTCTATCCAGGGTGACAGCTTGAGGCTCTGTCTCAAAAAAAAAAAAAAAAAAAAAAAAGGTAGTCAATGGAAAATGTTTTTTCTTAAAGGCAGCCACCGATACTGGTTTTTATGTGAATTATTTTGGAGAGATTTTAGTCATATGCCAATATATAAAGAGACAGATATGGGAAGAAGGAGGGAAAAAGGAAGAAAAGGAGGAATTGAGAGAGAAAGAAGGAAGGAAGATAAAAATAATATTCAAACAATAAATATATTTTTCCCTTTTAATACAAATGACCATCTTTTGGAGATACTCATATACAACGCTTTTTTATGCAAAAGATAGCACATCATAGGCCCATCCCTTGCCCTGCCCTTTTATTTTACAGCCTATCTTGAAGACCATTCTATATGGGTCATAAAACCCTTCCTTGTTCTTTTTTTTGTTTGTTTGTTTGAGATAGAGTCTCACCCTGTCACCCTGGGTAGAATGCCATGGTGTAATAGCTCACAGCAACCTCAAACTGTTGTGCTCAAGCGATCTTCTTGCTTCAGCCTCTTAAGTCGCTGGGACTATAGGCACCGGCCATGATGCCTGCCCAGTTTCTCTATTTTTAGTAGAGATGGGGTCTCCCTTTTGCTCAGGCTGGTCTCCAACTCCTGAACTCAAGCGATCCTCCCACCTCGGCCTACTAGAGTGCTGGGATTACAGGTGAGCCACCGTGCCCAGCGTACAGCTGCTTGGTATTTTCTGGCATGGACTTTTTCAGCCATTCCCCTGTTAAGGGGCATTTATGCCAGTTCCTGTCTTGAAAGGTTAGGGTTAGGAGCATGCAATGAATGACCTCTGATACATCATGTCATTTATTTGAAGGTTCTGGGTTGGTATATGTGCATTGGTAATTTTGACAGATAGCGTCAGAATGACCTACACAGAGACCATAGCCCGTGTGAGGAATTCTAGGTTCCAAAGGTCCCCCAGAGTCGATCCTGGGTTTTTTTAGTAATGCCAGCTCTAATTGATGTCCGCTCCCCCAGGTGGCCCATCCCCAGCACCCCTGCACCCCAAGCGCAGCCCAACGAGCACGGGGGAGACGGAGTTGAAAGAGGAGCGGCTGCCAGGCCGGAAGGCGAGCTGCAGTGCTGCAGGGAGTGGAAGTCGAGGGCTGCCCCCCTCCAGCCCCATGGTCAGCAGCGCCCACAACCCCAACAAGGCAGAGATCCCAGAGCGACGGAAGGACAGCACGAGCACCCCTGTGAGTGCCCAGGGCTGGGGGGCAGGGCTGACCACCTGTGGGCTAGCCTGTACACACCACCTGGGTCACATTCTTCCAATGCTACTGTCATCCCATTTCCCAGACTACCACACAGGACTCATTCACATACCGGTTATTCATTCATTCAGCAAACATTCATTGAGTGCTGTTTGTCTGCGCTAATTCTTGATGCTAGCATATAAATTAACGGTTGGTGTCAGAAACAGAAAGAAGTGCTTTCAGCGGGAGGAATTTAATTTGGGCTATTTTTTTTTTTTTTTTTTTTTGAGACAGAGCCTCAAGCTGTCACTCTGGATAGAGTGCTGTGGCATCACAGCTCACAGCAACCTCCAATTCCTAGGCTCGAGCGAGTCTCCTGCCTCCGCCTCCCAAGCAACTGGGACCACAGGCGCCCGCCACAATGCCCGGCCATTTTTTGGTTGCAGCCGTCATTGTCGTTTGGCGGGCCCCGGCTGGATTCGAACCCACTAGCTCAGGTGTACATGGCTGGTGCCTTAGCCCGTTGAGCCACAGGCGCCAAGTCTTAATTTGGGCTATTAAGTGCTTTGAAAATCTAGGAGACAGAAGCTGCCCCCCCCACCGTCCCTTAGCAAAACCTCGGCACATCAAAATTATGGGCCCTCCACTCATGCGCAGGGTTTCACTATGTCACCCTCAGTAGAGTGCTATGGCATCACAGCTCACAGCAACCTCAAACTCTTGGGCTTAAGAGTTTGCCTTAAGCCTCCCCAGTAGCCGGGACTATACCTACCCGCCACAACATCTGGCTATTTTTTGTTGCAGTTGTTTAGCTGGCGCAGGCCAGGTCTGAACCTGCCAGCCTTGGTGCATGTGGCTGGCGCCGTAACCATTGTGCTACAGGCGCTGAGCCCATCCTTTTAGTTTCTGACTAGTGCCCTTGGTGCCTGTGGTCACTTTGGTTTATTTTGGTTCTAAAAACCTGAGGCAAACCAGAGTCTGGGTGTGTGGCCAGGGTGGGGTTTTTCTCTGGAGGTCCCAGCCATCAGGAGGCATCCAGCCTAGCAGTGATAACTGGCGATACCTGTCTAGCTTTGACTGGTCTTGACTGCCAGTGACCAGCCATGACCAATAGTATCTAACCATTACTGGTCATCACTGGTGGTGACCAGTAGTGACTGGCTTGATTGGCAGTGACCACTGTTGTCCAGCTATAGCCAGCTATGACCAGGTGTGACCATCATTAACTGGCAGCATCCAGCTGTGACTGGCCTTATCTGGCAGTGACCAGTTTTGAAAAGATCTGGATGCCTTTGACTGGCCTTCGTTGGCTTTGACCAGCAATGGCTAGCCTTAATTGGCAGTGACTGGCCGTGACCAACTTTGACCAGCTGTGACCAGTAGTGACCAATGGTAACCAGCAGCAAAGACAATGGCCAATGACTGATGGTTTCTGGCAGTGACCCAGCAGCCATCTTTCAGGATTGACCACTTACTCAAGTTCTGGGCCCAGGACTCCAAGGCTGTGGAGAGATTGGGGGCAGCAGGGAGAGATCCCCATGGGATGAGTCAGGAGAAGGTACCTCTGGGGACACCTGGCCAGCTTAAATCAGAAGGGCCTTGGGGAAACAGAATGTGGATACTTGGTGATCTATAACCCAGAAAAAGGGTGAGAACAGCAGGGCCAGAGAAAAGAAAGATAAAATGGGAGTATAACATGAAAAAAAAAAAAAAAAACTGGCTTGGCACCCATAGCACAGTGGTTACGGCGCCAGCCATGTACACCGAGGGTGGTGGGTTCGAACCTGGTCCAGACTGGCTAAACAACTGCAACAAAAAAATAGCCGGTGGGTGGCGCCTGTGGCTCAGGGAGTAGGGTGCCGGCCCCATATACCGAGAGTGGTGGGTTCAAACCCCACCCCGGCCAAAATGCAACAACAACAAAAAATAGCTGGGTGTTGTGGTGGGTGCCTGTAATCCCAGCTACTCGGGAGGCTGAGGCAAGAAAACCACCTAAGCCGAAGAACTGGAGGTTGCTGTGAGCTGTGACGCATGGCACTCTACCAAGAGTGACAAAGTGAGACTCTGTCTCTAAAAAAAAAAAGCCGGGCATTGTGGCGGATGCCTGTAGTCCAAGCTACTTGGGAGGCTGAGGCAAGAGACTCACTTAAGCCCAAGAGTTGGAGGTTGCTGTGAGCTGTGACACCACGGCACTCTACCCAGGGCGATATAGTGAGACTCTGTCTCAAAGAAAAAAGAAAGAATAAAAAACAATAACTGACATAATGTTAGATGGGGAAAAATGGAAAATGAAAACAAAATAAAACCGTAAGAAGGATTGGAGGAACAGACAGTGGGCTGGATCCCCAGGGACAACACTCACTACTGCACAGCAGAACCTACCCACCAGAGGAGCTGCTGCCTCTCAGGGTGCCCCAGCACCGGTGAATTGAAGAACAAATGGTCAGCCAGGCATGGTGGCTCACGCCTGTAATCCTAGCATTCTGGGAAGCCAAGACAAGTAGATTGCTTAAGTTCAGGAGTTCAAGACCAGCCTGAGCAAGAAGTAGACCCTGTCTCTACTAAAAATAGAAAAACTAGGGCAGCGCCTGTGGCTCAGTGGGTAGGGCGCTGGCCCCATATACCAGGGTGGTGGGTTCAAACCTGGCCCTGGCCAAACAGCAACAAAAAATAGCTGGGTGTTGTGGTGGGCGCCTGTAGTCCCAGCTACTCAGGAGGCTGAGGCAATAGAATCACCTAAGCCCAGGAGTTGGAGGTTGCTGTGACCTGTGTGATGCCACGGCACCCTACCGAGGGTGATAAAGTGAGACTCTGTTTCTTCAAAAAAAAAAGAAAAACTAGGCGCGTGTTGTAGGGGTCTGTAGTCCCAGCTGCTCAGAAGGCTGAGATAAGAGGATCTCTTAAGCCCAAGAATTTTTGGTTGCTGTGAGCTATGATGCCATGGCCCTCTACTCAGGGCGACAGAGTGAGACTCTGTCTCAAAACAAAAAAGAAAAAGAACACACGGTCATGGCTATAATCCAACACTCAAAAACCTCATTCTCTACCAGAAGAGCCTCTTGACACCCAGTTAGCTAGACAGCAGGCATTAGGGCCTGTTGAAGCAAAGATCTTCATTTTGTGACCTTAACTGTATGAGCTGAAGTCAAATGGGTCAAGAAAGCAACTGCCACCCCATTTCCACCTTCCAAATCTTCATGAGTGCAAAGATTGGCAGAACCAAATTTATATACAGAAGCAGTCTTGCAAAGGAGTCTGGGAAATGTAATATTTGGCTTTCCTGCCTCTGAGTTCCCTAGAATGGTATAGTACAGGTTGAAGGGACCAAAATATCTTCAACATAGGGTGGTACCTGTGGCTCAGTGAGTAGGGTGCCAGCCCCCATATACAAGGGTGGCGGCCCAGTCTAACTAAACAACTACAACAAAAAAATAGCCTGGCAGGGGCCTGTAGTCCCAGCTACTTGGGAGGCTAAGGCAAGAAAATCTCCTAAGCCCCAAGAGCTGGAGGTTTCTGTGAGCTGCGATGCCATGGCACTCTACCAAGGGCGACTCTGTCACTAACAAAAAAAAACAAAAACAACATATCCTTAACATAGTAATAAAAAGTGGAGGCAGCCAGATATAGTAGTCCCAACTACCTGGGAGGCTGAGGCAGGAGAATCGCTGTACTTTAGCCCAGGAGTTTGAGGCCAGCCCAGACAACATAGCAAAACTCTCTCTAAAAAAAAAAAAAAAGTTTAGGGGCAGGTTGGGAAAGTGGTGGGGATACAAACTAATAGTATTTGAATTACATTGATGAGGTGTGTGACCTTGGGCAAGTGACATCTCGTTATATAGTGAGCTTCATCATTGTACTCTGTGAAGTGGGCTCATTAAGGAACCTGGGTTGTTGTGAGGATCTTCTAAGATCTGATATGTAAGGCAGTTCACTCTGCGTCTGGCACAGTGAGCACCCGGT
Source organism: Perodicticus potto (assembly GCA_963574655.1). Classification (NCBI taxonomy): domain Eukaryota; kingdom Metazoa; phylum Chordata; class Mammalia; order Primates; family Lorisidae; genus Perodicticus; species Perodicticus potto. The sequence goes on from CAUYRH010103677.1 coordinate 30,946, forward strand.
GAATGAGAGCTGTTGTCATTGTTAAACTAACCCTATATCTTAAGCCAGAAAAGAAACAGCAGTTTAAACCCAAAGAAAGTAGAAGGAAGGACTTATTAAAGGAAAGAAAAGAAACGAGTGAAGGAAAGAATAGAGGTACCCTAGAGCAAATCAACAAACCAAAAGTTGGTTCTTTGAATAGATTAGTAAAATCAGTGGACCCCTAACCAGACTAAGGAAAAAAAAAGACAGTGAACATGAATTAGCAATATTCAATGTGTAAATAACTTTGCTCTAATATAAAAAGTTTAGTAAGGACTCGGCACCTATAGCTCAGCAGCTAGGGCGCCAGCCACATACACCATAGCTGGCGGGTTCAAATCCAGCCCGGGCCTGCCAAACAACAATGACAACTACAACCAAAAAATAGCTGGGCATTGTGGTGGGCGCCTGTGGTCCCAGCTACGTGGGAGGCTGAGGTAGGAGAATCGCTTGGGCTTAGGAGTTCAAGGTTGCTGTGAGCTGTGAGGCCATGGCACCCTACTAAGGGCGACATAGTGAGATTCTGCCTCAAAAAAAAAAAAAAAGTTTAGTAAAATGATTGCTGGGTGCAGTGGGTACAAACCTGTAGTCCTAGCTACTCAGGAGGCTGAGGCAGGATTTCCAGGCTGCAGTCCATGGTGACAGAGCCTGTGAATACCCACTGCACTCCAGCCTGGGCAACATAGTGGGAGTCCTTTTTTTTTTTTTTTTTTTTTTTTGAGACAGAGCCTCAAGCTTTTGCCCTGGGTAGAGTGCTCTGGCATCACAGCTCACGGCAACCTCTAACTCCTGGGCTTAAGTGATTCTCTGGCCTCAGCCTTCCAAGTAGCTGGGACTACAGGCAACGGCTACAACGCCCTGCTATTTCTTTGGTGCCAGTTTTCATTGTTTTTGGCAGGCCTGGGTTGGATTTGAACCCACCAGCTCTGGTGTACGTGGCTGGCGCCTTAGCCACTTGAGCTCCGGTCGCCAAGCCAGGAGTCCATCTCTTAAAAAAAAAAAAAAAAAGAGAGAGTGAGTGAGTTGATATTAGGAACTACTTTATGCCAATGAATTTGACAACTTAGATGAAATAGACATTTTTTAAAGAAAACAGTTTATCAAAACTGACACAAAAAGAAATAGAAGACTCAAACAGTCTTACATTCATGTTAAAGATACTAAGTCCATAATTTAAAACCTTCTCCATGAAAAAAATTCTGGATTCTGATGGCTTCCACTGGTGGTATTCTTCCAAATACTTGACGAAGAAATAACACCAATCTTAGACAAACTTCCAGGGAAAAGAAAAGGAAGAATCTCTTCCAAACACATTTGGGAGGGAGGCAGCATGATCCTAATACTCCCTGTGTTCACAGAGCTCACAGTCCAGTGTGGGGAGGGGATGCACACGGGGGCAGGCCTTGACAGCACCGTGATGGAGGCACCTGACTCAGCCAGGGGCTGGGGGTGGGGACATGTTATGAAGTGACATCTGAAAGATGTGTAGGAGTGAGTCAAGGGGAAAGGTGGGAGGAATGTTCTAATAGGTGAGGCAGCCAGTGCAAAGGCTAGGAGGGATGACAGTGTGGGGTGAATGGGGTAAGCTAATAAAATGTTTGGTGTGGCTGAGCCGTGCCTCCCAGGGCTGGGTATTAGTGGAGGAGGAGTGGAGGACAAGGATACCCCCTGGAACCTTCTCTGCCCTCCCTCAGTTTCCCCTCTCCTCCTGGATGACTGGGTTCACTTGAGAATGTTTCATGTCTTTCAGACCTTTATACCATCTCCTGCTCATTCGGTTCCTCCAGGGAGCCCTGACTCATTCCTCGTGAGAGAGGGCAGAGAAGGCAAGGGGGAGGGGGTTGGGGTATCTCTTTACCTCTCCAACCCCCTTCTGGCCATGCCTCCCACAGAACAATCTCCCCCCCAGCATGATGGCCCGCAGGAACACCTATGTATGCACAGAGCGCCCGGGGGCTGAGCGCCCTTCACTGTTGCCAAATGGCAAAGAAAACAGGTATGGAGGGGATAGCAGCAGGGTGGTGGCCAGGGTGGGGGAGGCAAGCAGAAACTCAGCTTGATTCAGTATGATAGACATTGAGGGGCAGGAACTAGGGGGGCTGGAGGGTGTGTGTGTCTGCCCTTCCCTTGGCAGAATTGACCCCTGTACCCCAATGAAAATCATTCTCACTTAATTAGTTGTCAGCACCAGGAAAGCAGTCTACCCTGCCTCCGCCCACTACCCTTGGGAACTGGAGTTTATTTTTTTGAATGATCCATTTTTAGAACTTAAGAGAAGCCCCTGAATGTCACAGCTTCAACATCATCTGGTTGGCTAGTTCTCAGACTCCCTGTTTGCCTGAGTCTGTGAGGTCTCTTCCAACTGGCGAGTGAGGGAAACCAGTCCAGGCTGGCTGGAGCATGAAAAGGGAATGAATTGGTTCACATCACAGTTCAGGTGCTGAGTAGGGCATGAGGACACTGCTGCCCACCTGGACTGTAGGGCACATTTGCCGCTGACACTGTGATGCACCTAATGAATGGAGGCGGGTGCTCCTGTTTGGCATGGCAGGGTAACGGAGGGGTTGGCAGTCATGATTCCCAGACTTCTCACTTTGAGTTCTAATCTTGGCCCCTCCAGTCACAGTGCTGGCAGGATGGCTTTGGGCAAATCTCTGCGTTTCTGTTTCTTCCTCTAAAATGTGGCTGATGCTGTCTGTCTCCAGGGCCTGTACCTGGCACAAGGCCTGATCTATAGCAGGCAGTCAATAACTGAGTGCTTTTGGAGGGGTTAATAAGTAAAAATAATAATAGTGAACATAAAATGAAGCTGCTGCCTATGCCAGGCCTCCATGCATATTAGCTGGCCAATGCTCCTAACAACTCTTAGGAGATAGATGCTGGTATCTCCATTTTACAGCTGACGAAATGAGACACAGAGAGGTTAAGTAACCTGTCCAAAGCCACACTGGTAAGTCAAGGCATAAAGATTCCTGAGTGACTCCAGGGTGCGAATTTGTAACCACTTAATAGATGACCTCCCAGTTTGGTCAAGAGACAGTGGATCAATTAGGTCATAGACTCAGTTGCTATAATGATGAGATACCAAGTGAAGGGGCTTAAATGAGATGGAGATTTAGTCCTCTGTGACATGACCATCCAGACCCAGATTGATTCTGCCAGTCTCAGTGTGAAGCTTCAGCTTTGGGGCTGAGGCCACTGTACCAGTTGCTGCTAATTCCCAACTGTGGAGAAGTGGGGAAAGAGAGTAGAAGGCAAGCAGCATTCTTTTTAAGAGACCTGACCCAGAAATGGGACAGAACGCTCTCCTTGTGTCCCATTGGCTGGAGAATCACCATATCAACATCCTTGGGTGCAAGGGAGCCTGGGAAATGTAGTCCCTGGCTGGGCAACCATGTACAGTGCTCATACTCGGGTTTGATTACTAAGAATAAAACAGGAAGATGGACTCTACTAAGTGGCGGCCCTCTGTCACAGTCATGATTTCCTCTAAGATCCAGGCTGGACTGGGGGGAGACACCTGGGAAGATAGAAATTTGAGGTCTGCTCTCAAGTGGTGGCCCTTTACCACAGTCTGAGATCCAGGATGGCCCCCGGGGAGACCTTTGGGAGGATAGAAATTTGAGGTCTGCTGTCCTGTTAGGACTAGGAGGGTCAAGGGGGCCAGACAAGGGTACTAGGCCAGTGGGACCACATAGCATTTTGACAGAGTTAGAAAGAGGATCCTGTCCTCTTTATTTTCACAGGTAAGAAAATTGTCATAATGAATACGGTTATCCTTGACATTTATATTTATTCCTTTACCCAAGTTTGGATAATGGGAGTTCAGACAGCAGAATGTTTGTTGCATTGATTTGGTTCCTGAGGTTTGGATGACAGATAGCATCTCCATCCAGAAATTTATATGTATCTATCCAGTTGCTGAGTTTGTAGAGAGAAGAGTTGGGGTAGGAGACAGTTTGGGGAGAGTAGGGTTTGAAAAGGGACAGTTTGAAGGATTGGTAACCTAGGAGGGGGGAGAGTCAGTAAAATAATGCCAGTGTTGTATAGTACACATCCTACACAGCTGTACATGGCCTCCCGGTCTCTGAGCTCCAGGCTGGTTGGGGTTTCTGGTCTCAGGACAGTGCAGAATCAGGACTGGGGCCCCGGCCTGCCTTGGGACCCCACCTTGACTTGTCCTTCTCTGCCCACAGTTCAGGCACCCCACGGGTGCCCCCTGCCTCCCCCTCCAGTCACAGCCTGGCTCCCCCATCAGGGGAGAGGAGCCGTCTGGCACGAGGCTCCACCATCCGCAGCACGTTCCATGGTGGCCAGGTCCGGGACCGGCGGGCAGGGAGTGGGGGTGGCGGGAGTGTGCAGAATGGTCCCCCTGCCTCTCCCACACTGGCCCATGAGGCCGCACCCCTGCCTGCTGGGCGACCACGCCCCACCACCAACCTCTTCACCAAGCTAACCTCCAAACTGACCCGAAGGTGAGCTCCACAGAACTGCGGGGGTGGGGCAGGGTGGGTGCTGGTGGGGCCTAACCTGTCTTCTGTCTGCTCTCTCTCCTGCACCCTAATGTTTCCTCCTCTGCTTCCTTCTTCTCCTCCCCTGTCACTCCTTACCTCCCTCACGCTGCAGGGTTACCCTCGATCCCTCTAAACGGCAGAACTCTAACCGCTGTGTTTCGGGCGCCTCTCTGCCCCAGGGATCCAAGATCAGTAAGTCCTGTCCACACTCTGTTCTCTCTGGCTGTGCCTCCCTGACTGCATGTCTGGCCTGTGTGTGGGGACGTTGGGGAGGAGGCTCTGTGGATGTGAGCTGAATATAGGGACTGTATGTGGGGTCTGGTTGCTCATTTATTCAATGAACCACGGCTTCTTGGGGTCCAGATCCCATTTTTGCTGAGTGATCTTAAACAAGTCACTCAACCTCCGTGGGCCTCACTTTTCCTCTTCTGTAAAATGGGAATAACAGCACTTTCCTCCTAGGGTGGTTGTGAGGACTAAATGAGGTGACATGGACTGAGCTTAGAATATTGCCTTGGCAAATGCTTTATAGTTGTATTATAAATAATTTGCTGTTTTTATTAATTGCTGCTGTTCACGGAGCACCTACTATGTGCCTGACACCAACCTGGGGCCTGGGGTAAAACCCTTGCCTTGGAAGAGCCAGCATTGTCCTGATTGATCTAGACACTAAAAAAATAAATGAGTGAAATACCTAGACCATCTGGTGGCAGCAAGTACTAAGAAGAAAAATCAGGGGATGGGATCAGGGGTGTGGGGCAGGGAGGGTGCAACTTTAAATGGGGAGGCCTCACAAGGGGTGTGTCATTAGAGCAAAGCCTGAATGCATTGAGTGTACGTGTGTGTGTGCATGTGTCTCTCTCTCTTTCTCTCTGGCCACTTTTCTGTGTAGGGGTGTGTCTGCCCACTCTCCTCTCTTTCGTTTTCTACATTCCTTAGTATCCTTCCTACATCCTGCACTAACCATTTCAGAACAAGCCCATTCCGGGGATGGACAGGGAGGTCAAATCCCAACTCCTGGCACTCCCCAGCCCAGATACAGCCAGCAAGAGAGACTGAGACTGGGGCAGTGGCTGCAGGAAGTTCCAGAGGCAGTGGGTTGCGGGAGGAGGGCTCTCAATGTCCAGATTAGACACTGTCTGTCTCCCCTCCACTAGGGTCGCAGACGAATCTGAGAGAATCGGGGGACCTGAGGTCACAAGGTGAGTGCATGATGGGCCCAGCTTTGATACTGACAGGCCTAGCTTTGATAGCCTTGACTGCTGTACCACCCCACGGCCCTTGCCTCCTTGGCCAGCCCCTTGTACTTCCACATTGAATCCTCTCTTTTCTACCCAATCCCTGAGACTTTCCCTTGACCTTTAACTTCAGCCTTCCCCCATCTACACCCTAACTTCTCTGCCAGCCAGCACCCCACCTCCTCTCACCTCTCATCCAATAACGGCAGAATGATTGCCAGCAGCTCTGGGCCAGCAGGTGGCTAACATTATCTGTACAGGCCCAGCTAGTCAATATTTTAGGCTTTAAGAACCAGGGAGTCTCTGTCATGCCTATTCAGTTCTATTATGATAAGCGCAAAAGCAGCCATATTTAATACAAACAATAGATTTGGCTCTGTTCCAATGGAACTTTTTTTTTTTTTTTTGGTTATAGTTGTCTTTGTTTGGCAGGTCCAGGCTGGATTCGAACCGCCAGCTCTGGTGTATGTGGCTGGCGTCTTAGCCGCTTGAGCTACAGGAGCTGAGCCAATGGAACTTTTTTTTAACAAATGCAGGCAACAACTAGTTTGACATCCCCTGCTTTAGTGTGATAATCTGCCATTTTAGAGACTCCCATAGAAACAAGAGCCTTCCCAGTAGTTCCAACAAAGTCCCAGGACTGACTCTTATTAGGCGGGACTTGGTCATGTGCCCATCCCTCAACCAATGCCTGTGGCCAGAGGAGTGCAATAGTCTGATTGGTCAGACCTGGTCATATACTCATCCTTGGTCATATACTCAATCCCAATCACAGTGCCCAGGAAGGTAGAATGATCTCATGGGCCAGAACTGAGTCACGTGCTCACCCTGGGAGCTCAGGGGCAGTGAGCCCCATCTAACCCAGAGAGAGTAGATGTGGCATGCTGCTCCCGAAGAACTCTGAATACTTTAGGCAGGACTTTTCTTTGACATGCAGGCCCTCTTGTACATTGCAGAACATTTATTATCCCTGACCTGCCCCTGCCCCTAAACTAATAAACACCAGTGGTGCGCTCATTATAATGTAGAGAAGAGGACCCGGGCTGTGGTGGCTTCTGAAAATCAAGAAGCCCCCAGAAACTTCTAAATACCCCTCTGTATAGGCAGTACTGCATCTGGTTAAGAATCATTGGTCTGCAGTGACGAAGGTTGATTCTCCCAGAAGGAAAGTGGTTGTCATTACCAGAGGATGTATTAGTTACGTAATGAGCTCAGCTGCTGTAACAAAGATATCTCAAAATACAGACAGGCTTGGCGCCTGTGGCTCAAGTGGCTAAGGCGCCAGCCACATACACTTGAGCTGGCGGGTTCAAATCCAGCCCAGGCCCACCAAACAACAATGATGGCTGCAACCAAAAAAATAGCCGGGCGTTGTGGCGGGCGCCTGTAGTCCCAGCTACTTGGGAGGCGGAGGCAAGAGACTGGCTTGAGCCCAGGAGTTGGAGGTTGCTGTGAGCTGTGATGCCACAGCACTCTACCCAGGGTGAAAGCTTGAGGCTCTGTCTCAAAAACAAAAAAAAACACAGAAATAAATTTCTCTGACACACAAACTATGTGGCCAAGCCAGGCTGCCGGGGCCACCCTGTTCCATGAGGTCATTCAGGTCCCATGTTCTTCCATCCCAATCCTTCAGAGTCCTGTTGTCATCTTCATGGCAGAGGCTCCACACTGCTGAGCCCAGCTCGGAGCAGGTGGCAGAAAAGGTGATGTGGCCTCACACACCTCACTTCCACTCTCATGCCTCATTTGAGAGACAAAACCACACCCTGCTGTGAGGAAGGCTGGAAATGTGGTTTCTAGTGGACAGCTATGTGCCCAGAGGAAACTCTGTCACTGGGGTAAAAGTGGGAGAATGGTTTTTGAGGGGTCAGCCTGGAGTCTGTCCCAAGGTAGGAAGAACTGTTCCCTTCATCCTCCACTGCCTTCCTCTCCTCTCCGTCTCTGACCTCTGATGTCTTCCCACCTCAGTTGCCATCTACCTTGGGATCAAACGGAAACCGCCCCCCGGCTGCTCCGATTCCCCTGGAGTGTGAAGCTGACCAGCTCGCGCCCTCCGGAGGCCCTGATGGCAGCTCTGCGCCAGGCCACAGCAGCCGCCCGCTGCCGCTGCCGCCAGCCACAGCCGTTCCTGCTGGCCTGCCTGCACGGGGGTGCGGGCGGGCCCGAGCCCCTGTCCCACTTCGAAGTGGAGGTCTGCCAGCTGCCCCGACCAGGCCTGCGGGGAGTTCTCTTCCGCCGTGTGGCGGGCACCGCCCTGGCCTTCCGTACCCTCGTCACCCGCATCTCCAATGACCTCGAGCTCTGAGCCACCACAGCCCGGGTCCTCTTCTCTACTTCTCCTATGTCTCCTTCACTTCTACAGAGGGAAAGGGGGCAGGGGGGGATTTTCCCTGTGTCATCACCTCAGTTTCCCGAGTTAGATATGGGGACAGAGGTTGTCCCTCTTGCTGTCCTTTAGGGCTGCTTGGCCCTGGAGAAGAATGAGGGGACTTAGTAGGAAGGAGCTGGCACCTTCCTTAGAGCCTCTAGCCAGTCCTGTCCCCCCTCACCCTGCCATGGGGGGCACCTGAGGAGACTCTGGGGGCAGGGCAAGGGCAGGAAGGGAAACTGAGAAAATCCTTCCATTCCTGCCAACAGCTCAAGGATTAGGCCTTGGGCAGGGACAGGGAGAGCTGCTGAGCCTACAGACTGGAGAACTGGGGGGTTGGAGGTGGGGGTCAGAGAGGCAGATTCCCTCCCCTCCCTTCCGCTCATGCTCAAACCCCCTTCCTGCCCCAGGCTGGCGCGGGGCACTTTGTATAAATCCTTGTAAATACCCCCCACACACCCACCCCCTGCAGAGGTCTCTTGAGGAGCTGCCACTGTCACCTCCGGTTTTTAAGTTATTACACCCCACCGTCCTGTCAGGTCCCTCACCTGCAGCCTTTTGACCAATAAACTTAGGAGAGTCCCCCCAACCCCCCAACGCTGACCTGGGCTTTTCCTTCCCTGCCCTCACCCGCAAGTGAGTTGAAGAGGAGGTGTGTGACTTTGGGCAAGTGGTTTCTCCTTTTCGAGCCTCAATTTTCTCATCTGCAGAATGGGAGTAGTGGGGGTGTGAGGGTCAAGGATGGTTGTTGAAGAGAGTGGGACAGAACTCAGCCTCATCCACTCACGCTCCCGCCCACCATGTTACACTGGACTCTGAACCACTTCTTACTCCAATAGTACATTTATTCAATAAACAGTCATTGACTAGTGCCTACTCCGTGCCAAGCCTGGTGCTGGATATGAAGACATGAGAAATCCCCGTCTGGGGGACAGGGATTGTGACACAAAACACTAGAGAAACTAGTGTCTTGGGGAGCCTGGAAGGAAAAGTGTGGGTGTTGAAGATGCTCTAGAGGAACCAATGCTGGAATTGGGCTCTGAAGGATGTGTAGGAGTTGACTAGGTATCCCATCTGGGTGAAGAAAATCCTTTAAGTGGGGATGCCTCATACATCTTCAGAGAATGGTGGGTAATTTTGCTGTGGCTGCTTTCTTGGGCATGTGTGGAGAAGTAACAAGAGAAATGCTGTATTAGGACTAATAATCTGTCTATACTGCTTAAGCAAAAAGGTATTGTCAAATTGTATTACTTTTTTTTTTTTTTTTTTGAGACACGAGTCTCAAGCTATTGCCCTGGGTAGAGTGCTGTGGTATCATAGCTCACAGAATCCTCCAACTCTTGGGCTCGAGCAATCCTCTTGCCTCAGTTTTATTTTATTTTTTTGGCCGGGGCTGGGCTTGAACCTGCCACCTCCAGCATATGGAGCCTAAACCCTACTCCTTTGAGCCACAGATGCCACCCATAGTTTTTTTGTTTTTAATACAGATGGGGTCTTGCTTTTGCTTCTGGTTTCAAACTCCTAAGCTCAAGCAATCCTCAGCAGGCCTCAGCCTCCCAGAGTCCTGGGATTATAGGTGTGAGCCACTGTGCCCAGCCTAAAAATTCATGCTTCACAAATTTGCATGTCATCCTTGTGCAGGGGCCATACTAATCTTCTCTGTATCATTCCAAGTTTAGTATATGTGCTGCCAAAGCGAGCACCAGATTGTATTACTTAATAGCCCACCAGTGCCTGACTTCAGGTATGGTTGGAGCCAGGCATCAGGCTACCTCTTTTTTTCAGTGTAAATTTAATTCTAGTCATTTTTTCTAGTGAGCAAAAATGCCTTTCCTAATGGCAAAACTAACCCCAGTAGTTAAAAATTTCTGTTGCTTCAGCTTAGTTTCTGCAGCAGAAAGATCCTCATTGCTAACTTCCTAGCAAAAGTCCTGAGGTAGACTTTCACTGGCCCAGATAAGTTGTGTGATTATCTCTGAACCAATCATTGAGTCTAGAGTGGTCAGGTTTGAAGCTGAACTTAGACAGGTTTATCCACAGGAAAGTCAGGTGTTGTGAGCAAGACAAGGGACGTGGGAGCTCAACAGACTTAACATGGTTAAGGCTGGGCAGCGCCTGTGGCTCATTGAGTAGGGCGCCGGCCCCATATACTGAAGGTGGCAGGTTCAAACCCAGCCTCGGCCGAACTGCAAAAACAGAAAAATAGCCGGGCGTTGTGGCGGGCGCCTGCAGTCCCAGCTACTCAGGAGGCTGAGGCAAGAGAATCACGTAAGCCCAGGAGCTGGAGGTTGCTGTGAGCTGTATGATGCCACGGCACTCTACCGAGGGTGATAAAGTGAGACTCAATGTGGCTCAATGGGCTAAGGCGCCAGCCACATACACCTGAGCTGGCAGGTTCGAATTCAGTCTGGGCCCACCAAACAACAATGACGGCTGCAACCAAAAAAAAAAAAAAAATGGCCGGGCGTTGTGGCGGGCACCTGTAGTCCCAGCTACTTGGGAGGCAGAGGCAAGAGACTCGCTTGAGCTCAGGAATTGGAGGTTGCTGTGAGCTGTGATGCCACGGCACTCTATCCAGGGTGACGGCTTGAGGCTCTGTCTCAAAAAAAAAAAAAAAAAAAAAAAAACATGGTTAAGGCTGTGCGGTATAGAAAGGCAGAGCTTGGCCCAGTAGGATGGCCCAGCATTCTGGGAAGTCCAGGTAAATGAATTGCTTGAGCTCAGAAGTTCAAGACCACCCTGAGCAAGAGCAAGACCCTGTCTCTACTAAAAATAGAAAAAACTAGCTGGGCAATTTGGCACATGCCTGGAGTCATAGCTCCTTGGGAGGCTAAGGCAAAAGGATTGCTCAGGTCCAGGAGTTGGAGGTTGTTGTGAGCTATCATGATGCCAGGGTTACAGAAGGAGACTCTGTCTCAAAAAAAAGAAAAAAAGGGCGACGCCTGTGGCTCATTGAGTAGGGCACCGGCCCCATATACCAAAAGTGACAGGTTCAAACCCAGCCTCGGCCAACTGCAAAAAAAAAAACAGAAAAATAGCCGGGCGTTGTGGTGGGCCCCTGCAGTCCCAGCTACTTGGGAGGCTGAGGCAAGAGAATCGCCTAAGGCTAGGAGTTGGAGGTTGCTGTGAGCTGTGTGATGCCACAGCACTCCTCCAAGGGCGAT